>JAKCPI010002672.1:0-51429 GCA_023213315.1 Euborellia annulipes
GATGAATTCTTTCGTTAACAATATTTTTAAAAAAATTAATTATATAACAATTTTTATTATTTTTCATTTGAGAGATTTAAATATTTTAATTGCCCTCGGGGCATGGCGTAGAGGTTAGCGTGCTAACCTCATATACCAAACGTCGCGGGTTCGGACCCCAGGCAGTCCGATGATTTTATTTAAGCCAATTGGATACCAAATGGCTTAAATAAGAATGCCTGGACCCCATATATGTATATTTATTAATAACGGATATCGTAAAAAGTCTTATATGGCCTCAGTTGCCGAAAAGACTGTATGAATGTGTGTGTGAGTGTGAGTGTGAATGAGAAAAAAGTGTGAATGTTTTTTTTAAAAAAAAAAAAAAAAAAAAAATATTTTAATTAATTGGCTTTAATTTTTCATAAGACAAGAAGACCAATTGCAATGGGCAAATTGTGCATTCTTTTGGGAATTTTCTGCCCATTTTTTCCTGGACTCTCCGTAACATCCTCTATAAGACTGCGTTTTAAAATTACGAGAAGTTGGTCTAACAGAACGTGACAGACAGACGTACACTCTACTATTATATATAAAACTAATCGCGTAGACCGCCTTCGGCGGAGGCTTCGATAGTGTTGCAATCCAGTACCCGATTGAGCATTAGTTTACATTCATAGAATACACAAATGCAAGGAATACATAAATATTTTTCAATGGGAGAAATCGTAACTTTGGGCATTAATAACTCAAAAAGTGAGGGACGAAAATAATTTTCCTGTAATCCCTAGAAGCAAAAAAGATTTCATTTCAAAATTCCAACTGTAAGTTGGTCAAACAGAGCGTGACAGACGGACACTCCGCTATTATTATTTAATAGATTACTCGAAGTCTATATAGCCTACTTGGTAGGTATTAGAATCTAATACTTGACCTACTGTATATCTTCATGACGCACGCACTTTCCAAAAACGCACATCTTATTTGGCAGATTGGCGGAGGGAGGGGAGGGGAGGGGGAGATCTATACAGAAAATACATTCATTAATATGCATATTATCAAAGAGATTATTCTTTTTTTTAAAGCCCAGATCTCTTTTTAGAAAAAAAGATTTGACCCTTAAAGGCAGGCCCTCCTCCCTGTCCCTTAAGGCTATTTAAAATTAATTCTCTTTTCTTTTTTTTTTAACTCTAATAATAATAAAAAGAAAGAAAAATGTCAGCTTATGAAAAATAGACAGAGATTCTGTCTGTCATTTGATCCTCTAAAATCCTCCGAAATGTCAACTTTTTTTTTCTTTTTCGTAGAGACACAGAAAGAGATGGGATTAAAATAGAATTTACTTTTTTTTTATTAATTGAATGTAGCGAGGTCCACCTTCAGAAGTCGGAAATAGAAGTAAAAAACCTGATGTGACTGGTCGCACCTTCCTGAAAGTTGTGTTCTGTGCTTGTCACGCCAGATTTTTCGTGTCGATATATACTGTATTTAGTTTCCGCCGATATATTAAAATTCAAGAGGTAAAATTAAATTAGTAGGCCTATCTATCAAGAGTCGCCGAGCATGTGAAAAGCAAAAGAAAGCAAAGAAACTCTTAATACTACCATTTAGTTGATATTCCAATAGATGCCAATGGCCCATTGCATTTAGATGGACGAGTCGTCCCTAGACTATATTATCAAGAATTATTTTAAATCCTTAATAAAAGATAGGGACGTGAAAAAATTTTTTTGAGAAACTTTTCTCTTTCTGGGCGAATATCTCAAAAAGGTTTTAAGATATCGGAGCCAAATTTTTTTTATATTAAACTAGAATAAATAAGGATTATTTTGAGCACGAATTCAAAAAAAAAATTCCAGTGCCAAACAGAATGGCAGAGGCTCAAAGTTGAGATTTTGCCGATTTCGGAAGGTCAAAAGTTAGTCTCTTATTTTTCCTTTTTTTTTTTTTTTTTCTTTTTTTTTTTTTCTTTTTTTTCTTTTTTTTACTTTCTCATACCCTATATATGAAATATATAGAGAGAGAAAGTATTGCGATCATGTCAAAAATTCGATGTCCAGATTTTGATGGATATACATGTTTTGAGGTCCCCTGAGTCCAAAAAAGTGGGTCCCGCAAATTGGTCGTGTGTGTGTGTGTGTGTGTGTGTGTGTATGTATGTGTGTGTGTGTGTGGACAGATTTTTAGCATGAAGGAGTTGAGCTAGCGGATTGAAATTTTATATTTAACTTAGGTACCTTTGAAGAATCTCAAAATAAGCTTTTGAACAAAATCGGCCAAAAAGTACTAGTACTTTACTGATGTACTTTTTCAGTTTTTTTCGATTTTCTCAAAATTCCCTCCAAGGATTTTTTTTAAAATTCATAAATGAACTATTTTTTAGATGCTCTTTAAAATGTATATTCTCATTTTGCCGTTGAAATCTTCTGAAGACCACTTTACTCTTGTTCTTCATAGGAAAGATAGAAATGGTTGCCATGGTAACGGAATTTAAATCTTTTTCTTTTTATTAGATTAAAAATCAATTATTATTTAAATTCCCATTTATTTTAAATTTATTTGTGTCTTTAATTGTTTCAAAGAAAACATATATGTCTCTCTCTCACTTGCAAACATTATCGTCTCTCTCTACTCTTTTTAAATTCCCTTTCCACCTTATTACTTTCTCTTAGCCTATATATGAAATATATAGGAGAGAAAGTATTGCGATCATGTCAAAAATTCGATGTCGAGATTTTGATGGATATACATGTTTTGAGGTCCCCTGAGTCCAAAAAAAGTGGGTCCCGCAAATTGGTCTGTGTGTGTGTGTGTGTGTATGTGTGTGTGTGTGTGTGTGTGTGTGTCTGTATGTGTGGACAGATTTTTAGCATGAAGGAATTGAGCTACCGGATTGAAATTTTATATTTAACTTAGGTACCTTCCCACACGCTCAAAATAAGCTTATGAACAAAATCGGCCAAAAAGTACTAGTACTTTACTGATGTACTTTTTCAGTTTTTTTCGATTTTCTCAAAATTCCCTCCAAGGATTTTTTTTAAAATTCAAAAATCAATTATTTTTTAGATGCTCTTTAAAATGTATATTCTCATTTTGCCGTTGAAATCTTCTGAAGACCACTTTACTCTTGCTTTTCATAGGAAAGATAGGAGAAATGGTTGCCATGGTAACGGAATTTAAATCTTTTTCTTTTTATTAGATTAAAAATCAATTATTATTTAAATTCCCATTTATTTTTTATTTTATTTGTGTCTTTAATTGTTTCCAAGAAAACATATATATATATCTCTCCCACTTGCAAACATTATCGTCTCTCTCTACTCTTTTTAAATTCCCTTTCCACCTTATCTTCGCATAGGAACAATGTTAATTTCCTATAGGGATTTGTATGTTAATTTCGATTCAAAAGGGGGTCGGGTCCCCTTTGGAACTTTTTAGACATTTAAAATTTTTTTTTTCCAATTCTTATGAAATTTTGTATTTATTTACGATTCTATATTGTGTATAAAATGTCCAAATATGAGATTAAAATTTTGAAAAATAACCATAGTTTATTTCAAACAGTCAACATTTAAAATGCAAGTTTGAAACTAAGGTGCTATCGGAAACTAAATATATCTCGACACAAAAAATCTGGTGTGACCAGCACAGTGCGCAACTTTCTCTTACCGAAGGGTAAGAGAAAGTTGTGTGCTGTGCGCCAGTCACACCAGATTTTTTCTTTTTTTTTTCATTCTTTTCTTCAATTTTCAAATTTTTAGACAAAGCTACAGGTTTCCCTGCTGGTCCGATTTGGATGAAATTTAAAATTCAAATAGATACTATCAAAAACCCGATACCTTTGATATAAAATTTCATTTTGGATCAAAAGTGACTTTTTGAGGGGTATTCAAAATTTCAAATTTGTCCTATCTTTAACATGGCAAAAAGACAATTCTAACTATTTTGCTCCCTGATGACGTCATCTAGGAACATTTATATTATTAGTAATTTTCATCCCTAATGGAAAAAAAAATTTTTAGGATAGATCCATTCAGATAGAAATAGATTAACGTGATAAGAAGGAGTGCTACCAACATAACAAAAATAAAAAACCTAAAATTTTATAAAATTTGGTGAAATCCTATGTTTATCGTTTCGAATGGATACCAAACGATGTATTTACATTCTACCAACATAACAAAAATAAAAAACCTAAAATTTTATAAAATTTGGTGAAATCCTATGTTTATCGTTTCGAATGGATACCAAACGGTGTATTTACATTCTACCAACATAACAAAAATAAAAATCCTAAAATTTTATAAAATTTGGTGAAATCCTATGTTTATCGTTTCGAATGGATACCAAACGATGTATTTACATTCTACCAACATAAAAAAATAAAAATCTTAAAATTTTATAAAATTTGGTGAAATCCTATGTTTATCGTTTCGAATGGATACCAAACGATGTATTTACATTCTACCAACATAACAAAAATAAAAAACCTAAAATTTTATAAAATTTGGTGAAATCCTATGTTTATCGTTTCGAATGGATACCAAACGATGTATTTACATTCTACCAACATAACAAAAATAAAAAACCTAAAATTTTATAAAATTTTGTGAAATTCTATGTTTATCGTTTCGAATGGATACCAAACGATGTATTTACATTCTACCAACATAACAAAAATAAAAAACCTAAAATTTTATAAAATTTAGAGAAATCCTATGTTTATCGTTTTGAATGGATACCAAACGATGTATTTACATTCTACCAACATAACAAAAATAAAAAACCTAAAATTTTATAAAATTTAGGGAAATCCTATGTTTATCGTTTCGAATAGATACCACACGATGTATTTACATCCTACCAACATAACAAAAATAAAAATCCTAAAATTTTATAAAATTTGGTGAAATCCTATGTTTATCGTTTCGAATGGATACCAAACGATGTATTTATTTTTTACTGTTTGAAATGCATATTAAAAGATCTATTCATGGGATAACTTAATATTTAATAAACAAAAATTAATAAATAATATTTTCATGTAATATTTCACAAAAAGAAGTGAAATCTCAGCCAAAAACATCGGAGATGCAAAAAGGGGCGCCTCGCATTATTTTTGCCTAACGTCGAGGTGAAATCAAAAAAATGCGCCTCGCTTTTCTGAATTATATAAAAGCGAGGATATATGAAACAAATAAAATTCTGTAGGGGTTTTATTTAAGTGAAAATATTTCCTCGCTTTTATATAAATCAGAAAAGCGAGGCGCATTTTTTTGATTTCACCTCGACGCTAGGCAAAAATAATGCGAGGCGCCCCTTTTTGCATCTCCGATGTTTTTGGCTGAGATATATCTTATATATAATAATTGCGGAGTGTCCGTCTGTCACGCTCTGTTTGACCAACTTCCCATTATAATTTTGAAACAAAATTTTGCAGTCTTATAGAAGACGTTATGGAGAGTCCCGGAAAAATAGTCAGGTCCCGAAATTCTTATAACTTTTTGAGTTATTAATTCTTAAAGTTACGATTTCCCCCCATAGGGAATATATAGAGATTTATTAGATTTAAACTTTCTACCGTAGGCTCAAGTTGAAACATTATGTATATATAAAGGGTAAAATACACTAGGTTATTTTTTCAAGGTTTTTTTATTATTATTAATTATAATTAACACTTAATACGTATTTCGACATTACTGTCATCATCAGAAGTGGTTTTTTAACAATGCATACATCGTGAAGTTATCTACATTAATTACATTAAAAAAAAAAAAACATATGTTAACACAGATGGTGTGTGTGAATACTTAGTATTAGGATACATAGATGGTGTTACTGTTGCAAGTATGGCGGGTATAGTTGAATACATAGATTGCTAATGGAGTGCTAAACTAAATAATACATAACATGTTATGTACATGTTAATGCTAAGTATTCACACACACCATCTGTGTTAACATATGTTTTTTTTTTTTTGCTGTAATTAATGTAGATAACTTCACGATGTATGCATTTTTAAAAAACCACTTCTGATGATGACAGTAATGTCGAAATACGTATTAAGTGTTAATTATAATTAATAATAATAAAAAAACCTTGAAACACATAACCGAGTGTATTTTACCTTTTTATATAAATATATAGAGAAATATTTAAGTATTCTTTGCAGTTGTGTATTCCATGAATGTAAACAAATCCTCAAGCAGGCACTGGATTGGAATGGAATAATAATAATATTCTTTTCAAAAAAGAAGGAAAGGCAGGGTCCGCTGCAGGCGGGCCCGAGCCAGCAGGAGGCGAAGCCCCGAAGGCGGGCGTCGCGGTTAGTATATATTACAAGAAAGTTAAAAAACAAATAAACGCCAAGTCATAATTTTCCTCCTTTTTCATAGAGAAAGATTGTCGATTAATAGAGAAGTTTGGAAGAGCCCCGCCCCGCCCCGCCCCGCCCACCCATCCAGCCAGAGTCCATTAAGTAAATGGGCCTTTGGCACCTGCGAACTTGCCTTGCCTCTAATTCAATCATTTCATCGTCGTCGTCAACGTTAAATAATAAACAAATCATGTTTTTATTTCATATATATATATAACTAGGGATGTGCAGTCAAGTATTGGGAAAAAAGTATCGATACCAGCAAGTATCGAGTCTCGTTTTTCTTTTTTAAGTTTTTTCGTCATCTTAAGCTTCTAACGTCGATATATGCCCCTTTCCTCAGAGCAATGATCGCCAGGACTTCCCGCCCTGGGTTAAATCGCACCGTAAAGTGTACTTAAACTATTTTCACGTAATATAAATTTTTGAATTTTAATCAAAATTGTTAGAGCGAATTTCGAAAAATTGAAAAAACTGAAAAAATACATTAGTAAAGTACTAGAACCCTTTGGCTGATGTGATTGAAATTTCTTGAAATACTTGCGACATAGGCACTTGGCTTAAGTATAAAATTTGAGTATCGAGAGTTTATTCGTTTTTGAGTAATTCCCATCAACCCACATTCTTTGATATTTCACTTGAAATCAATTTATTTTATTGTGAAAAAATCTTAAATTTCAAGAAGATCTATTCCAGTTAAAAGATCAAAACATAATGTTTATGTAAATTTCTCTGAAAGAGATTTTATTGCTTTTCTTGAAATTGCCATTAAAAGGAGGCGATTCCCTTTTAGCTCGAATGTGACGTCATTTTCACCATCATTTGAATCAATTTCAACTGAAATATCAAAAAGTGTGGATTGAATTAAATAACTCAATAAGGAAAGAACTCTCGATACTCAAAATTTATACTTTAGCTAAGTATTCGTGTCCCAAGCATGGGCAGGGATTTCATTCCAATCGATCAAATAGTACTAGTTCTTTACTGATGTGTTTTTTTTATTTTTTTCACAATTGGCTTTAACGATTTTGTTTAAAAATCATTTAGATCTCTTTAAAATGTATATTCTTATTTTGTAGACAAAAGTGTTTGAAGTCCACTTTACTTTTGTAACAGAATATAATGTATGTATTTAAATTGTATATTTTGATTCTAGTTTATTGCCAGAAACTAAGGATATGTAGACACAAAAAATCTGGTGTGAGAAGCACAGAACACAACTTTCAATTGCCGAAAGTAAGAGACAGTTGTGCAGTGCGATCAGTCTTGAGATATTTTGTGTGAATTTATTATTACAAACGCCGTGAACAATGTTGTTGTAATTTGATTGGCCCATTGAAGCAAGAGGGACAACAATCTTTGTTTCAAATACAAGCCCCACGTAATATTCCTCGCAGTGTTGGCATCCCTGAATGCATGCATGCATGTATACTGTATTATGATTAGTAGGCTACCTTAGTAGATATACCGGTATATTATTTTAGATGTAAATGTGACCTGATTAATGTTCATTCAAGAGGGAAGCGCCTTTAATGATATGCTAATAAGAGGGGGGGAGGAAAGTTCTCCCACTTATTATAATTAAAAGGAATCCATTTTTAGATTTATATAAGGGCAAGGCCCCAATTTTTTATATATATCTTTACGTTTCGGGTTCTGAGAAATTCAAAAATCATTGTGTGGTTTTATGAAAGCACGATGCAAGTGAAACTTTTTTTTCGTATCGTAGGCGTTTAACTGAAAATTTTCAGCAAATTATTCAATTAAGGATATTAAAATCGCGTTTTTAATTTTAACTTAATAATTGGAAAATGGGAAATCAATAGAGGCATGTTAAAAACTGAGAACAATATTTATTTAGTGATTGAATCATTCTAAATTATTTTAAAAATTATATTTTATCAATTTAAAAATTGAATTATTAAATCTCACAATTATTTTTTTATAATTCGACATATATATTAAATTTCAAATTTCCTATTTTTGTCGTCACGGCATGTGACGTCATGGCTTGTAACGCGATATGCTGATAGAAGCGCGAAAAAATTTGAGAGGATCAAATAAAAGTTTCACTTTAAAAAACATTTTTGCTTATATCTCTGAAACTATTCATCGGATTAGGATGAAGTTTGGCAAATTTGTAGTCCTAAATGGCCCTAAGAAGGTATTAAAACTAGAAGTGAATCGGACCGCAGGGAGCGGTAAATTATTATCGGTTTTCTCAGCTTCCTTTAGAACCAAATCATTTGAAACTAAGCCATAATAATACTCTCTAGAGCTGAAGCAAATCCGTCGTAAAAAATGAAAATAAAAAATTGCGTTTCAAGATTTGAAACTTCGATATGTCAAAGAATATATCGAGATCTAATTAAATATTTAATTTAATTAATATATTTAAATCTCACAGACATGATTTGTTTAAATTTTAATTACATAATCGATTAATTGCTTTGATTTTGTGGGATTTAAGAATATTAAAGAATCAAAGGGGCAATTAATTTATATATGTACAGTAACAGACAAAATAAAAAAAAATCATTGTGTGGTTTTATGAAACCACGATGCAAGTGAAACTTTTTTTTCGGATCGTAGGCGTTTAACTGAAAATTTTCAGAAAATTATTCGATTAAGAGTATTAAAATAGCGTTTTTAATCTTAACAAAGTCTACAGCCACTTCTCATCACTAATAAATTCACTATAAACATTTAATTAACTTACCAAGAGCCTTTTTTTTTCCTTTCCCTACAAGCACGAACTCTCTCGGCAATCTGTCTCTTGCGGCGTAAAATTAATTCATCGTCGGAAATTTCCGCACTATTCTTGTTCGTTTCCTCGTCGACCGGTTTATTTGACTCACTAGCTGTATTGTTGTCCATCACGATCAAGTGAACAACAACATTTACATCAATACACGTGTACTATACTAATATTACTATTATATGTTTACTCACATATAAATAATTTTCAAAAATGTAAATATAAAAGTTTCAATTTAAAAAATAAATCCAATTATATTAAGAAATATTTTTTGCATAAATAAAACTTGAAAATATTTCTTAATTCAATATTTTAAAAATTACATTCTATCAATTTAAAAAATTTCTTTTTAAAATCTGAAATCTTTTGACTTGACTTAACATATATTTCCTACAATTTAATATATCTCACTATTATCAGGATTAGGTAGAGCAGGTATAAATTTTATTAAAATCGAGTGAAAGATAAATTTTGTCATTTTAAATTTTATTAAAATCGAGTGAAAGATAACTTTTAGTGGGGGGACGTCCCCCCCAAAAGAACTTTCTGAAGTCTGGAATATCATTTTTCAATTAATTAGATCATAGAGAATGGTCATTTTAAATTTTATTAAAATCGAGTGAAAGATAAATTTTAGTGGGGGGACGTCCCCCCCAAAAGAACTTTCTGAAGTCTGGAATATCATTTTTCAATTAATTAGATCATAGAGAATGGTCATTTTAAATTTTATTAAAATCGAGTGAAAGATAAATTTTAGTGGGGGGACGTCCCCCCAAAAGAACTTTCTGAAGTCTGGAATATCATTTTTCAATTAATTAGATCATAGAGAATGGTCATTTTAAATTTTATTAAAATCGAGTGAAAGATAAATTTTAGTGGGGGGGACGTCCCCCCAAAAGAACTTTCTGAAGTCTGGAATATCATTTTTCAATTAATTAGATCATAGAGAATGGTCATTTTAAATTTTATTAAAATCGAGTGAAAGATAAATTTTAGTGGGGGGACGTCCCCCCAAAAGAACTTTCTGAAGTCTGGAATATCATTTTTCAATTAATTAGATCATAGAGAATGGTCATTTTAAATTTTATTAAAATCGAGTGAAAGATAAATTTTAGTGGGGGGACGTCCCCCCAAAAGAACTTTCTGAAGTCTGGAATATCATTTTTCAATTAATTAGATCATAGAGAATGGTCATTTTAAATTTTATTAAAATCGAGTGAAAGATAAATTTTAGTGGGGGGACGTCCCCCCAAAAGAACTTTCTGAAGTCTGGAATATCATTTTTCAATTAATTAGATCATAGAGAATGGTCATTTTAAATTTTATTAAAATCGAGTGAAAGATAAATTTTAGTGGGGGGGACGTCCCCCCAATAGAACTTTCTGAAGTCTGGAATATCATTTTTCAATTAATTAGATCATAGAGAATGGTCATTTTAAATTTTATTAAAATCGAGTGAAAGATAAATTTTAGTGGGGGGGACGTCCCCCCAAAAGAACTTTCTGAAGTCTGGAATATCATTTTTCAATTAATTAGATCATAGAGAATGGTCATTTTAAATTTTATTAAAATCGAGTGAAAGATAAATTTTAGTGGGGGGACGTCCCCCCAAAAGAACTTTCTGAAGTCTGGAATATCATTTTTCAATTAATTAGATCATAGAGAATGGTCATTTTAAATTTTATTAAAATCGAGTGAAAGATAAATTTTAGTGGGGGGACGTCCCCCCAAAAGAACTTTCTGAAGTCTGGAATATCATTTTTCAATTAATTAGATCATAGAGAATGGTCATTTTAAATTTTATTAAAATCGAGTGAAAGATAAATTTTAGTGGGGGGACGTCCCCCCAAAAGAACTTTCTGAAGTCTGGAATATCATTTTTCAATTAATTAGATCATAGAGAATGGTCATTTTAAATTTTATTAAAATCGAGTGAAAGATAAATTTTAGTGGGGGGACGTCCCCCCCAAAAGAACTTTCTGAAGTCTGGAATATCATTTTTCAATTAATTAGATCATAGAGAATGGTCATTTTAAATTTTATTAAAATCGAGTGAAAGATAAATTTTAGTGGGGGGGACGTCCCCCCAATAGAACTTTCTGAAGTCTGGAATATGATTTTTCAATTAATTAGATCATAGAGAATGGTCATTTTAAATTTTATTAAAATCGAGTGAAAGATAACTTTTAGTGGGGGGACGTCCCCCCCAAAAGAACTTTCTGAAGTCTGGAATATGATTTTTCAATTAATTAGATCATAGAGAATGGTCATTTTAAATTTTATTAAAATCGAGTGAAAGATAACTTTTAGTGGGGGGACGTCCCCCCCAAAAGAACTTTCTGAAGTCTGGAATATCATTTTTCAATTAATTAGATCATAGAGAATGGTCATTTTAAATTTTATTAAAATATATTGTGATTAAATAAGTATAAATGCCGTAGCGTAGTAAAAAAAAACCTGGTGTGAGTCGCCATGACGTCACAATTAGTGACGTCATGGCTTGTAGCGTCATGGCTTTTTACGTCACCTCGTTACAAAACGACATGCTGATAGAAGAACCAAAAATTTCGTACCGATATAATAAAAGTTTCACTTTAATAAAAAGGCAACCAAGTTGCAAAACTTTCCCGTTATATAAATATCCAATTAAGAGCGGAGGGAAAGTTTCGCAATTTCGTTGATAATTTTTGTTTAGTCCGAAAAAGTGAGTCTATGGGCCGTATTCATAATTGAAACTTGTTTTTGTGCTTAAGTCTGACTCCATGAAGTAAGACTTTTTTGAACAAGTCGATCTAGTTCGCTTATGATTTCATAAACATTATTCAAGCAAGACTTTTTGAAGTCAGAGTTCCAATAAACATTGCTTGTTTGCCAAACCAATTGCTTCGTCAAGTCAACGACTTCGGCTATTCTCGGCTCCGATCGGATACAATCGGCAACCTTCGGCTAATATGGCGAGTCGAAAATTTCAAAGAATAAAATATTACAGAAATATTATATTATTGTGAAAAAATAATTTGACGTTTTGTGAAGTAGGCAACATAATAAAAATTGAAATTAATTTAAATAAATACTATAAATTAAAACATTTAATTAAAAATAATTAATTTTTTTACAAAAATATAAAAATTAAAAAAAAAAAAAAATAAACAAGGACAGCTGAATTAAAAACCTTTTTAGGTTAAAAACTATAATAAGGCCTTAATATACATAGAAATATATATTTATTAATAAAAAAAAATATATAGACACATCATTTGGAAAAAATAAGCTAAGAATTGTTCTTAAATATCTTTACAAAGGATTTTTGGTTTCTTTAGGTAAATAACAAATATTACATGTACAATGAAAATTTAATTTATTTAAAATTTTGTTAATCATAAAACTAAAATGTATTTTTATATTATAAAGAAATGAAAGCATTCATTTATTATAGTAAATATAACTTGATTGTGATTTCCAAGCCTGAAGATTATGATTTATAATCATCTGAACTGAATGTTCAGTCGAAAATTGACCTGCAACCAAAAAACTACCGTGTTTTATTTTATTAACCATCAACACTTTAGTTCATCATAAAAAACACTTCCACAATATAAATTTAAATCATAATTGTGTGTGCAAGTCCATCTAAAATAAATATTTTAGTTATTATTAAAGATTATATTCCAAATGTAAATTTAAATAATTAATAGTTATTTAAAACAAAGTATTCATTTACCTTTTATAATAATATAATAATGCTCAGGAATTTGCAGTGACTTTGCAGCCAGGAGATTAAATAAAAAAATCTTTTATTTAATTTTTTATTCGCCGACGTTTCGGTCGCCAATCGCGACCTTCATCAGGGCCTATGATCATAACATTTATTTTAAAAAATTGTTATTAAATTACAATAAGAAATACATTAAAAATATTAAAAATATAATAATAAGAAATATATTAAAATTCATTAAGATTTAATTAATAAAATATTATATTAGATAAAAGTTTTTGGATATAATCATTATAAAGAATTTTACTCAAATTAAATATGTTATTTATAACTAAAGTGGGATTAATTTTATTTTAAGATTTCAAAAAAAATAATGAATGTGAGTTCGGTGTATCATTTGAATAAGAGACCTCCGAACAGCAAGTTAGAGTGAATATTTTTGTACATAACAAATTAAAGGGATATTGTATTTAATTGCAATGAATATTGAGATACCTAAGATCGTGTATATTTGACAATATTTGTAAGTACATCTGATGTTACTATGATTTGTATTTCTTATTGTAATTTAATAACAATTTTTTTAAATAAATGTTATGATCATAGGCCCTGATGAAGGTCGCGATTGGCGACCGAAACGTCGGCGAATAAAAAATTAAATAAAAGATTTTTTTATTTAATCTCCTGGCTGCAAAGTCACTGCAAATTCCTGAGTAAATCTTCACAGCCATAAAACATCAATAATAATGCTCTTCTTTTTTTATAAACTATAATTTCCAAAATAGAACTGCAAAAAAATATTTTTATTAATTATTATATTCCAAGTGGAAATTTGAATAAATAATAATGGAATTTAATAATAATTTAATTTAATAATTAATTCTTACCTTAATTTTTTACTTTTATGATAATTTGAAAATTAAAATCTGACAACTGCTGTCAAAAACAAAGACTCAAGTTACCTCTCGACTTGACTTGTTAAATTCTGACTTGTTTGCTATCTAGTCCGCATGAAAAATCACTATGAAATCGAACGAACTTATTTGAAACTAGTCTTGGCTTAAGAAATAACTCTGAATAACGAAAACATCGAATAAGTAAGGGTTAGTGACCTAGGCAACAAGTCTTTACTTTGTCAAGTCTCCCCCAGGTGCTGCTTGTTTGCACTGACTCAAACGATTGCTTGTTTGTGTCTATGAATCGAAAGTGAACTTAAGCAATTACTTTAGTCTGACTTGTTCAATAAGTCTCGATTATGAATACCGGCCTATCTGTTCAAAATAGAGAAGTTAATTGTTTTCTATTTTAAAATTTCTTCTGTAGTTTTCGTACCGCTATTGTTTTTAATTTTATACCTAATGACAAAAACCTTATGGTAAAAAATGGCGAAAAATTTTATAAAATTATTTGTAAATAAGAAAAATAATTATGACAAAAATCTCTTTTAGGTTAAAAAATCTGTCAAATAAAAGTCTTAAAAAAGTGTAAAAAAAAAAAAAAAAGGAAATTGTATTTATTAAAAACAAAAACTTGTATAATTAACAATCAAAAATATTTGTTTTAACATTTTAAACAATTCTTGTTTATATATATATCATTGATGAAGAGGTAAAAATCAGATAACTAAATAATTGTAATTGTAAAAAAACTGTCTTAAATTTTCGAATTACCTGAATAAAACCACAAAAGAAATTTTAAAATAGTTAACAAACAGGTGTTATAACCAGGGGGGGGACAAGTCTATGGAAGAATTTGGAGTGCTTTTAGAGATATGGTTACTATGTTCAGAATGATCAAATGAGCTTTACGCCCCCGCTAGATGTGGTTAGTGTCGCCTGCTTTGGTCGCCGGAGCATGCGCACTAGGCACCAAGCCTCAAATAACTGACAAATAACAACACCCCTGAACAACACCCATATCCGCCATTTGTAAAAAAGTGTCAAAAACGTGAAAAGTGCTCCCTGACCAGAAGTAACCTCGATCGAAATTCTTCAAAAATCCAAAATCAGGTTGGTTTTTTATTTCATTCCTAATAATATTAAACAATATATATTTTTTTTAAATATATTTTTAATATATTGTAATTTTTTATAATTTAATTTAATGAAAGAGAAATTTTTCCTTTGATTCACTGTTTTGGCATTTATAAAAATATTAATTTGTTTTTTGCAGCATTATCCTGAAGTAAAGATGCCGCGCTGCAAAAATGGGCTTCCAGGATCAGAGAATTGAGAAAATAAATAAAATAGCATGGCTATTTTTACTGTAATAGCTGCCCAATTTCCCTTGACATTGAAAAGTCTTTGTAAAGTTCATAATTATGCTCATTTACAAATGCTTTCACTTAATTTTAAATCTGAATTATATCTCAATACTGGTTGATATGATCTCATGCCTTATTTTTTTTCAAATTCTTTTTCATAACTATAGACTATATATACTGTATATATATATATATATATATATTGGTCCAAATTTTGACTTTTTTGTCGACTCTAGTCCTAAATCGGTTACAAATATATAAAAAAAATATTTTGTCTTTTGTTAAATTATCATGTGTTTTTTTTTATATGTTAACATATATTTATATTTTTTGAATTGAATTTGTTCAGCACAAAAATAATGTTTACTTTCTTCATCATAATTTTAAATTTAATAAATATGTATATTTGCTTGAAACTCTATGCATTTTATTGGAAGTTGACTGGAAAAACTATTTTGTAATTATTATTATGTTTTTATTATTTGTTAACAAATATATTGTAAGCTTATATGTTTTAATTATAAATATATATGTTAACTTGGAACTTTTATGTTTTTTATTTATGCTGGAAAAAACCATTATACTTTTTATTTATCCTGGAGAAAAACCATTCAATAAAAATTTAATTCATTTGGGCGAGAACCATTAAGATTACCTTGGGTGAGAAACGATTAGAGAAATGGCTTTATTTATTCGGGAGAAAACCCATATTTCCTGGCGAAAAACCTTTTAGTTTTATATTTAAATTTGGCGCCAAAATATTAGTAATATTACACCCCCAAAAGGGGTCGCTGTATCGGCCTTTTTAAACACTCCATTTTTTTACTACGTTATGTCCCTTCCCGTTTATTCCCTGGTTATAACGTTTCTAAGATTAATTGTTTTATTTATGATCTCTATAAAACGTCTTCATCTGCGTGACGCAATGAAATAATTAGAACCGAAACGTCAGATTTATTTTTTTGGATTAGATCACAAGAGAACGTTGTCTCTGTTGTTGTTGTGGTTTAATTCAATAAATAAAAAAGCCCCACCAGAGTCGAGTCAAACAGCTAGTGCTTGATATGCATATCTCTATTTATGTATGAAAATAAGACAGATAGCAGAGAGAGGGAGGTATGCGTGTTGAATAATAAATAGATAAAAAACCATCCATTTGTTTGCTGATAACCATTTATCATTTATTTATTTATTTATTTTTTTATTAACCGTTGCGTCGACCCTCTGCGTAATCCCCCTCCCCCCACCCCCCGCTCCCTTGTAATTTAATACTTACTTTTATTTATACCCGTAGATAGATGTGATGTTTAAATACATAATTTAATATCTCAACTTGTGTATCAACTCCCCCTCCCCTCCAACCCCCTCCCCCGCACCCCCTCCACCCCCTTCCTTTCTTATTATTCTCTAAACTAAACGAAGGCATCATCTTTTTTCATTCCTCTTTGCTTTTTAATATTTATATAAAAACTAACCACAAAAGTTTTTTGTATTTTTTGATTAATTACAAATTTGTTGCGTTTTATTTAAGCAAAAAAAAATATAAATAAATAGAATGTACTGGATGAGTCCCAAGTCGTACCCTTATTGGGTTTGGGCTCACCTTTCCTCCTCAAGCCATCGCTTTTCCAGCATCCTTGTTCCTCTCCCATCATCCTACCGACCTCCTTCCTCGGCATGGGCGTAACTAGGGCTAGGGGGTGCCGGGGGGAGGGGGGCCTGCCCCAAGAAAAATTGAGAAAATATGGGGCTTTCCGGGCCCCCGGTCCCTTAGCCCCCCCCCCCCCCTCAGTCAAATTCTCTAGTTACGCCCATGTAGCCGAAACCTGAGTCTGAAAAGATGGGATGAGACTCGCATGCAAAAAAAAAAAAGGTCAAATGATATGAATTTTGCATAGGAAATACAAGTTTCGGTTTCGGCCGAAACTAAGATTGAGGCCGAATATTCGGTTTCGGTTTTTGCTGAAAATCTTGTTTCGGTCGGACCCTTTTTATTATGTGTAAGCTTATTAAATATTAAAATAAGAGCAATCAGGATTCGAAGGACGATTAAAGAAACATTTTTTTTTTTTTTTTTTTATTCGCCGAGACGTTTTGATTGGCGTTCACGACCTTCATCAGAGCAAGTAATCTTAATTATTTTTTTATAACTATTGCATTCATATACAATTTCTTAATGAATCTATTTATATAATTCGCTTAACTCCGTTTATCTGTCATTTGGGCAACTTGCCTTTGGAATTTCGAAATGAAATTTTATATGCTTAAAAAGGACCTTCTAGGGATTAGAGGAAAATTATTTCCATCCGGAAATTTCTATAACCTTTTGAGTTATTAATTCTTAAAGTTACAATTCCTTCCATAGGAATTGTATAGAAAAACATTTATGTATTCTTTGCATTTGTGTATTCCATGAATGTAAACAAATCCTGGATTGGAATAGCAAGATTTAAAAAAAAAAAGGCCAGGGTCTGGAGCAGGCGGGCCCGAGCGAGCTTTTTCGATTTTTTCCTAAAATTTATATTAAATTAACGCGAAAAATAATTTTTTTTCTCTTTTTTTCGAGTATATTTCACTTATCAATGGAGAATAGTTTATATCCGAACACAACAAAACAACGAATACAAGTTTCGATTTTTGATGGTAAAAGAAAGTTGTATTCTTTGCGACGAGTCAAGTTGATTTTTGGACTCGGGGGGGGATTATTCTCTTCGAGAGACCCTTCAGGGGTGTGACCAGGAAGTTCGCCCTGCCACCAAAGGGCCATCCATCATTTTATCAATAAATTCAATAAAAATAATAACGTTAAATAGAAAAAAGATAAAAATAAAAAATTAAGTAGAAAATTGAATTTATTATCATCGGAAATTCTGAAAAACGAATATGCGTAAAAAGAGACGCATTGCATTCAGAGTTGAGGCAGAGAAATCGAGTGATAGAAGAGAGTTAGTTGGCCAGCGAGGAGGAGGCGAATGACGTCAGCCAAAGAGACGATTTCCAAAAGCCTCCCTCAACGGTCCAGTGCAGAGAGAGCTTCGAGACAAAATCTCCGAGCGACATTTCGGTGTCCAAATAACAACGCAGTCAGTCAATAGGGCTTCCAAATTCAGCTAAGTCTCAACACAATTCCTATTTTGCTAAAATCTTTTTGATTCAAAATTAAACACTTTGCATTTTTTTTCGGCATCTTAGGCCATATTACGAGTTCCAGGCATAGCATTTGATATCTAAAATGAATTAAATAAATTCATCTGGTTGTCCGGGAACCGAACCCACTTCCCTTGATGCTAAATATTACATGAACTGGTTAAAAAATTTCATGATGACGTTTCGGCGAATTTATCAGATGGAATTATATTTACTAAATTTTAAAACAGAGGTAGTCAACCTGGTCCATAGAGGTTTTTTATAAATTAAACATTGAAATAAATTTTTTTACTTTCTCTTACCTCTATATATATATGTTAATATCTAGAGAGAGGTTTCATGTCAAAAATTCGATGTCGAGATTTTGACGGATATACACGTTTTGAGGTCCCCTGAATCCAAAAAAGTGATGATGTTATGATGATGTAGATATGATCCTATGCAATCAAACAAGTAGTTTTCGCGACATGGTCTGTCTGTGAACAAAATATCTCAAGAATGAAAAGTACTAGGAGGTTGAAATTTTATATTTAAGTTAGGCACCCCCATGGAACGTGACCCGAAGCTTTTGAACAAAATCGGCCAAAAAGTACTAGTACTTTACTGATGTACTTTTTCAGTTTTTTTCGATTTTCTCAAAATTCGCTCTAACGATTTTGATTAAAATTCAAAAATCAATTATTTTTTAGATGCTCTTTAAAATGTATATTCTTATTTTGCTCTCAAAATTGTTTGAAGCACACTTTACTCTTGTACTTCATCGAGAAGATAGGAGAAATGGGTGCCATGTTAACAAAATATAAATATTTTCCCATACTTATAAATTTTACATCTTGAAAATGGAAGTCGGAAACTAAATACATGTTGACAAAAAAAATCTGGTGTAACAAGCACAGAACACAACTTTCGATTACCGACGGGTAAGAGAAAGTTGTGTGCTGTGGTGCGACCAGTCACACCAGATTTTTTTTCAAAGGCAATATATATATAAGTCCAATTTCTACTATATATGGATTTATTTAGATGAAATCATTTAATTTTGTTTTATTTTTTAGCTGATAAGATAAATTTTCTCTCCTTACGGTATTTTATTAGTAAAAAAAAAAAAAAATTATTTATTTTGAATATAACGGGTACTTTTTTACAAAACATGATTTGATTTCAATTTTACTTAAAATTTAAATGATGCCGAGGTGAATAGCTGATAAATAAAAAGCAAAGCAGCTTTCTTTATTATAGAACCCTGAGCGACGTTTCGGTCGACTAGGCGACCATCTTCATCTGCTGACTGAACGTCGCTGTCGGTTCTATAATAAAGAAAGGGCCTTTTATTTATTCTATTAAGATATTTGTTTAATTTGATCTTTTTTCTAAAGCGTCAAAATTTTCCTATACAAAATACACTGTGCGTCAAAGAAAACGTAACATTTTGTTACTGTTTAAGAAGACCTGTTCTAATCTACCTTGCTGTTATTCTAATTTAAGAAACATTTAATATGAAATCTCTTAAACATTTCTAAGTAAATTTAACACAAATACAAATCAATTTATTACAATTTAAATAAAATGAAGACAAATATGTCAATTTTCAATTTGAGGGACAAATCAACATAACCTCGATATGTTTTGATGAATATGAATGAATGAAAAATTTTGAAATTTTGAAATTTTGATGAAAGAATGTTGTATTTCTGTCTGACCACGACCAACTCCTCTCACAAAAAACCAGGGATTATTTCTATTTTCTAATTCAATTCCGAGACTTTCAGTATTTTTATTTAAATTTATATTTTAAAAAGTATTTAGTTCTAATTTAAAAGGGATTAATCATTCAAGTTTAATTAAATTTATAAGAGATTATTGGGACATCGAGCTATAATTTGGTTAATGACTTATTAAAAAATTAAGGAAATTAATTTTTTTTGTTATCAAGCAAATACAAAAAAAATTGAAAATTTCAAAATTTTTGAAAAAACTTTTTAAGTAAAGTACTACTTGCAAGTGACGTATTTACTCCAAAAGTTGATAGAAATCTACAATTTTAGTGTAAAGAGCATATACCAAATTTCATCGATCTAGCTGCTTTGGTTTTTAAGCAATCGTGTTTACACACACACACACACACACACACACACACACACACACACACACACACACACACACACACACACACACACACACACACACACACACACACACACACACACACACACACACACACACACACACACACACACACACACACACACACACACACACACACACACACACACACACACACACACACACACACACACACACACACACACACACACACACACACACACACACACACACACACACACACACACACACACACACACACACACACACACACACACACACACACACAGAGACATAATGCCAAAAATGGTTTTTTTGGACTCAGGGAGGTCTAAAACGTGGAGAAACATCAAAATCTCGAAGTCGAATTTTTTTACGATTACATAACTTTCTCTATACGAGAAAGTAAAAACAATCTGTCCCAATAATCTTTAATTTTTGTTTAAATTTAAAAATGAATTTATTGTTATTATTAATCACATATTAATTAAGAAATTGTTAAAATAAGCTTAGATGATTTATTTAAAAATCAACTGTCAAATTAGTTCAGCATTCTTGCAATAGATGGCAGGCTAGTCTAACAGACGATACCTAGTATTAGCCTATATTTATATATTTATATTATGCTTTTATAAAAGATACATAATATATAATAACATTTATAAAGTATTTATTGTTAAAAGATCAATGAAAATCAACCAAATGCATTAAATTTTATTAGCTACCATTCTGACATCGCTTGGCAAATTTTTGAATTACTTGATTTTTGCGGCATACTTTTTATGACACACAACGCCATCTTAGCGGGAAAAACATGCGTTAACACCTTCGCTCCCGTAGCCCCCTTAAGTATCACAGGGAGTAAAAAAATTTTTGCCCCCCCCCCCCAAGCAAAAACTGAAATGACGTCACTGAATTAAATTTAGAAATTATAAGAAATTTATTTAGAAAATAATTTCGACATTTTTGTCTTTATTTTAATTAAATTAAATTGTATTAAAATGATTTGTATTTGTGTTAAATTTACTTAGAAATATATATTAATAAATAAATTACAGTATCAATAGAACACGTCTTAAGAAGTAACAAAGTGTTTCACTATTTTTGACGCAAAAAAATCTGGTGTGAGAAGCACAGAACTCGACTTTCAATGTGTGCTGTGCCAGTCACACCAGATTTTTTTATATGGTAGATCCGTGTCCGCGCCTCATTTTTTTGTTTCTATTTATAAATTTTTTTTCCAATTTGATTGAAAATATTTCAAATTGCAAATAATAGTAGTTTGTGTAATTTGCACGACCCACCCACGTTATAAATAATCTCTTTTGGTATGGAGGGGGGGGGGAGGCATTCACGTTCACTTTGCAAGTATGCATGCATTATGTTAATTGTTTTTAACACAAACACAAAATGCAAGTCTGTTATTAATATAATAATAATTATAAATTAGTTTAATATTATTGCATTAAAATTAAATTTTATTCTTTTGATGAATGAATGAATGAATGAATGAATGAATGCCATGCATGTTGGGTTTGTTAGCAAGCAAGCAAGCAAGCATATTCATGGAATTTATTTTTCAATTGAACAGAGCAGAGCAGAGGGAGGGGATAATCAAAAAATAAAAATATTTCGATATTATATATCCGAGAAATTTAATAAAATTAACTCTGCATGCTAATTAACGTGCACGATTTCCACGAATTCCGCACAGCTGTAATTTTCTCAAACCAACAAACAACTCGTTTCATTTATATGCTAAATTATATAAATGATTTTTATTACTTTACTCAGTGGCGTAGTGAGAGGGGGGGCAAGGGGGGTCATCA
Source organism: Euborellia annulipes (assembly GCA_023213315.1). NCBI lineage: Eukaryota > Metazoa > Arthropoda > Insecta > Dermaptera > Anisolabididae > Euborellia > Euborellia annulipes. The sequence goes on from JAKCPI010002672.1 coordinate 22,171, forward strand.
TGCCCCGGGCGCTACACACAAAAGGGCGCCAAATGGCCCGCAAAACAAAAAATAATTTAAATGTCAGGGGAAAAAATTTTGGGAAAATTTGGTTCCGAAAAAAAAATAAAATTTTTCCGCAGGAAGGAGAAAAAATTCCGCAAAATTTAGCCTCTCTAAAAAAAAAAAAGGTAAAATGATTTTAACAGCAGGGCAAAAAATTTTCCATAGGAAGAAAATTTTTGAGTTCGTGCCCCCTCGAAAAAAATGTCTATATACGTCCCTGTATAATGTTATATGATTTTCGAATGGGGGGGGGGGGGGGGGGCGCTAAAAGGGTATCGTGCCCCGGGCGCCAGTTAAGCTCACTACGCCACTGATTTTACCATTATGATCGTAAATAATCTAATCCCAATTTTTCAAGTGAAACTTTTATTATATCCTCTCAAATTTTTTCGCTCTTCTATCAGCATGTCGCGTTACAAGCCGTGACGTCATAGGCCGTGACGCTACAAGCCATGACGAAAATAGGAAAGTAGAAATTTAATATATATGACGAATTATAAAAAAATAATTGTGGGATTTAATTTTTCAATTCAATTTTTAAATTGAAAAATATAATTTTTACAATAATTTAAAATGATTCAATTACTAAATAAATAATATTGTTCTCAGTTTTTAACATGCGTCTATTGATTTCCCATTTTCCAATTATTAAAATAAGATTAAAAACGCGATTTTAATACCCTTAATTGAATAATTTTCTGAAAATTTTCAGTTAAACAACTACGATCCGAAAAAAAAGTTTCACTTGCATCGTGGTTTCATAAAACCACACAATGTTTTTTTTTTTTAATACATCTTTACATTTGAGGTCATGACGACCCAAAAAAAAAAAAATTTAGTGTGTGTGTGTGTGTGTGTGTGCTGTTTTGCTTATATCTCTGAAATTATTCATCGGATTAAAATAAAGTTTGGCAAATTTCTAATCCAAAGTGGGCTTTAAGAAGGAATTAAAACTAGAAGTGAATCAGACCGCAGGGAGCGGTAAATTATTATCGGTTTTCTCAAACCAAATCTTTAGAATGATACTCTCTAAACCTGGAGCAAATTTGATAACAATCGCGTTTCAAGATTTCAAACTTCATAGAATATATATCGAGATCTAATTAACAAGGGGAGTGCATAGCCTTCTTGAACGAAAATTTTTTTATGTGTAGTACTTGATGAAAAACAAATTCTGTTAAAGAGAGAGAACGCACTACTCAACGGTTCGTCTAAAAAAAAAATGTTTAAGATTTTGCCAGCATGTCTTAAGCCGTTGCTAACAATAACAAATCAAGGGAGATAGAGGTCAAAGAAACCGAGGGACCCCCCCTGAAAAAATTTTTTTTTTTTTTGTTATTTTTTGGATTTTTTTTAAATTATTGGCTTTTAATTTTTAACTTGTTCCATATATTTAAAGAAAATTCAAATGCTTTCTGTCAAAAATATAATAGGGCCTATAAGGAATTATTTAAAAATTTAAATTTAAAAACGATTTTATAAAGCTACTGGTTTCCCTCTGATTGGTCCTCTTATGTATTTTATTTGTTTTGTACGAGTATTTTATGTTTTATATTTTATAAACTCCTCTCAGAATTTTATTGAATCCTTATTGTATTGTCTATTTTGTCTTTCTAATTTCAATGTTAATTGTTCTTCTCAAATGTTAAATGGGATAACTCCTGTAATTTGAGTATAAATAAATAAATAAATAAATAAATAAATTTAATATTATTGTAAATTTATTTGTGTTCAATTTTTTAATAGTAACATATTTCTCGTATAGTATTATATTTTGACAGAAAGCATTTGAATTTTCTTTATTGAATTTCATTTTTTTGTCATTTTTTTTATAAGTTAAAGAACCTTTTTTTTTGACAAAAATTGAAATATCTCAAAATGGCGCAAAAAGGCGCAAGATTTTATTCTTGGCCCTTAAAATAGAATAAATTCTGGTTATTGTGGTATATAGATCATTGGCCAACTCCGTGCAACCATCAACTTTAATTTTGTTTGAAATTTTGGTATATGATAAAGATCGACTTTTTTTTTTGGAAATCACTCAATTAAGAGAAGTTAATGAATCAATAAAAAAAATTAATTATATACATTTTGTTCCTTACTGATTGATGTAGCAGCCATGATATCTCGGATTAAAAAATAATGATTCAGTAACCGAGGGGAGAGCCTGAAATAGTTGGTGCGGAATTCTAGTCAAGTGTCCTTTGAAAGGACATAGAGAGCACTGGGGCAGTAGCGTAACTAGGTCGGGGCGAAGGGGGGCGCTCGCCCCAGGCGCATCAAGCCTTTGGCGTCCCCATATACCGACATAGGCGCCCTAAGGCATCTAAAATATAGCCCGGGGACGGTGATTTTATCATATTCTTTCCATAGATCGTCCAAAAACACGGATAGTTTTCTTTTAAATAAAAAACGAAGCCCTTTTTGAGCTTCGCCCCCTCCGCCCTCAAAGGCTAGTTACGCCGCTGCACTGGGGGCATTATCCTTCTAGGGTATAATGCACCAACTATTCAACTTATGAATGGTATCAAGAAATCTCAAAAAATCCAGATTTCATTTTTTGATTCTGCCCCACTGTGCGACGTTTTTATTTTTGTATGATGATTTAAGGATCTAGTTAAGAAATTTATGATTTTGTGATCAATGATTGTTTTTTTTTTTTTTTTTTTTCAAAATTTACATAAAATAGGACATAGAGTGTTTGTAATTATATCTACATAAACATATGTACAGAATATACAATTTTACATTTATTTATTTACAATTAACGAGAACGAGATCCAATTTCATCTTCTAATTTCTATGCTTCATTTTCCAATCGTATGCGGCGTCTCTTTCTTCTTGGACACCTGAAAAAGAAAACAAATTTCATTTTAATATTACGATTAATAAAGAAAAAATAAAAATATTTACCTTCTCTTATCACTCCCACTTGCAGGCATTTTTGATATCGGCAATATTGGCAACGTCCCATGTCTTTTGGGATAACCATCGTTTTAAAATTTCTCCATTTTTGTGTTTTCTTACAACACGTCTAAAAAATGTTTTACATGTATCGCATGTGAAAACACCAAAATGTTTGGTCTTAATTTTACCACCACCTGTATTGGACCAGCTGTTGTTGTTGTTGTTGTTGTTGTAGTAGACGCCTTTGGTGTTAGTGGATTATCTAAAAAATAAATAAATATTATTATTTACTATTCAATTTTTAGAAAAATTGAATTAAAATTAAATTCATTTACCTTCTTTCCTCATCCTCTGGGACAAACATTGTTGAAATCGACAATATTTGCATTTATTTCGATTCAATACATTAATTTGGCAATTTCGTTGTTTCCTGCAATTATAAATATATTTATTTTTTTATCGTTTTTAAAAAAAACACTTTGCACGCTTTGCAGCTCAAAGCTCCATAATTGAAGCCCTTTGCTGCATCTCCGCATACTGTGCATTTATTCTGCACATCGTCTGTAGGATATGGATCTAATAGCGGCATTAAATCCATATCTGTCAATATTGGCAGCTCAAAATTCGCGTTTATCGTGAATTGATCTTCTAATTTTCGGTTCATTCTTGTAGGGATGTCGGCTGTAGTTGTTGTTGCTATCTCTTTCTTCTTGGACAGCTAAAAAAATAAAAATAAACAAATTTTAATTTAATATTACAAAGAAGAAGGAAAAAATAAAAATATTCACCTTCTCTTATCATTTCCACTTAAAGACACTTTTGATATCGACAATATGTGCATCGTCGATTATCTTTTGTGATAACGCATTGTCCATTTTGCCGACATGGTTTTAAACATTCTTTATTATTATCTTTGCGTACAATTCGTCGAAAAAATGTTTTACATGTGTCACACGTAAAAACACCAAGATGTTTGCGCCTTTAATTTATCCCCACATATGGGACAATTTCCCGTATATATAGGCCGAGTTGTTGTTGTTGTTGTTGTTGTAGAGGCCTTTGATGTTAGTGGATTATCTAAAAAATAAATAGATATTATTATTTACTATTCAATTACTAGAAAAATTGAATTAAAATTAACTTCATTTACCTTCTTTCCTCATCCCCTGGGACAAACATTGTTGAAATCGACAATATTTGCATTTATTTCGATTCATTACATTAATTTGGCAATTTCTTTGTTTCCTGCAATTATAAATATATTTATTTTTTATAGTGTTTAAAAAAAAACACTTTGCACGCTTTGCAGCTCAAAGCTCCATAATTGAAGCCCTTTGCTGCATCTCCGCATACTGTGCATTTATTCTGCACATCGTCTGTAGGATATGGATCTAATAGCGGCATTAAATCCATATCTGTCAATATTGGCAGCTCAAAAGTTGAATTACTATTAAACAAATCTGTAAAAACGAAAATAAATAAATAAATCAATTCAAATTTTACATTAATGAATAAAATGTAACAAAATTTGTATTTACCTTGAATATAAATATTATTTGCAAATTGAATAATTTGTTTTTCATCAAAATTAACTTCCATTTTTGTGAAAATGTAGATATTGAATGCAAATGCAACGAGTTGAAGGCGAAAGCAAATGCAATTGGAGGCAGAAAGGTGTCAGCTAGCTAGCGAGCGTTTTTTTCCTGGTCACGTGGTTCAGATAAAGTTGTGTTCAAATTCCAACAAAAAAAATAATAAAAAAAACAACCCAAACTGGACGTTTCTTTTTTTATACATTAAAAAAAAAAAACTCTCTTCTTGAAATGACTACGAAAGTCCGTGCTGCCAGCTGGCTTTCTTTTACTTTATTTTTCTTGAATAATAGATTAAAGGTTCTTTTATTATCAGCCTGGCGTAGCGTAGATAGATAGTTGGACGATAAATGCCAACGCTTTTATTGGATTAGTCGACGTTTCGGGAGTGTAAACGCCTCCCTTCATCAGGACTGATGTGATTATTAATTCCCTTGGTTCGAATGAAATTGTCTTCTATTATTTGGTAGAGAGGCTTTTATTTTATATTCTTTTTTATAATAACTAGCTGCATCGCTCGACTCTGGCGGGATTTGTGTCTAGACAGGGGGCTTCGTCGGGCCCGCCTGCGGTTGACCCTCGCCTTTTTTTAATTATGAAGAGAAAATTATTATTATTTAACTGGACTGTTTCCACCATTTTATCTAATTACTAGCCGCGCCGCCCGCCTTCGGCGGGCTTCGCGTCTAACCAGGGGGGCTACGCCCCCTGGACCCCCACCAGCTGGCTCGGGCCCGCCTGCGGCGGACCCTCGCCTTTCTTAATGAGAAACTGCGTGGTGCCTAGAGCAGGGGGGCTACGCCCCCTGGACCCCCTCCAGCTGGCTCGGGCCCGCCTGCGGCGGACCCTCGCCTTTCTTAATTATGAAAAGAAAATTATTATTACTACGTATTCCAATCCAGTGCCTGCTTGAGGATTTGTTTACATTCATGGAATACACAAATGAAAAGAATACAAAAATATTCCTCTGTACATTTCCTATGGGAGAAATCGTAACTTTAGGAATTAATAACTCGAAAAGTTATACGAATTTTGGGGATTTAACATTGCCTCTATGGAAGGAAAATGAATTTGAATAATCTGAAATGCTTCATCATTAAAGTGTACTTGAAACAATTTTTTACGAAAAATTTCACTGATATACTTTTTAACGAGCATCTAAAAAAAAGTTTTTTTATTTACGTTAGAGCCAATTTTGTGAAAAGGGAAAAAAAAAAACTTAAATAGTACATCAGTAAAGTATTAGTACACGAAGACACCCAAAGATGATACCTAGCACAATTTCATATTAGAAGGGTGACTTCACGGGGTGCCGATAGATGGCTACGGCCAGAGGTCGAGGTGTGTGACTTCAAGCACGTAAGCGCCTAGGGGAAATAAATAGATAAGAAATATACGTTTAGATTTATTTAATTAACAAAGGGACTTTTAAATCACAGAATGACGTAGGTAGGGAATTATTGAAGTGAGAGTGCTAGGCAGTGTTGCCAATAACAGAGAATTAACGTAACGTTCGAGGCGATGAATTAATCAGACGAAGGATGCAAACAACTCTAAGAAATTCTTTAAATCCTTTTTAAGGCATATTGCGTCATTTCTATTTGGTGTGCGTGTGTCGTCATCAATTATTAATTCATACGTTTCTGTTGTTAAAATGGACCCAGTGACGTCACAAGGAATTTTAATTCTTTTATTTATAAGAGGCATCTTGTTATTTATTTATTTTTGTTTGATGATGTTGAAATTGAGAATGAAAAAAACAAAGTATTAATAAATTAGTGTAGAAATTAAGTTAAATGATATGGCATGTAAAAGGAATCCGAGAAATTGAATTGAAATTAGAATCGAAGAGTGATAGAAATAGAATGATCGAACAATATTCCTGAATATTTGTAAAATTGTCCTGTATTTGATCACAGGACTTTAACAGCCCCTCAGAGTGTGCACATGTTTTATTGATAAAATTAGAACCAAAATGATAAGCACACGCGGTAATCCTAAACGAGTGCACGCGAAATAACGCAGCTAACAATATCCGAAATCACTAAACACTTAGCTGTAGTGCTGTCTGCCCTTGGATGTTAAGTTGAATCATCGCTTGGATATTCCTTCTCTATTTCTTTGAGCTTTTTGGTTAATAAATCTACTACTTTTTTATATTTTTTTCGATTTTCTAGAGCACATTTCAAAATTGGTTCTATCATTCCTTCTTGAGCTATATCCTTCAATAAATATGGTTTATAATTTAATAATTTAATGATTAGAGTATAATCATTCACCGTTGAACAGCAGTTATAAAGAAATCTTAAAACAAATAAGTCAGGGGCTAAATCATATATGTCATCCTCCATATATTCCTTGTTCATAATTAACGCGCATTTTTGATAAAATAATTCATGATTTGACGGATTTTCTATCAAGTCCGATTTCTTTAAATAATCCTTTATAAAATTACGAATTTCTAAATATTTCGGATTCACAAAGATCTTGAGTAAAAAAAATTCCAAATTTCTTCTGATGTGAAATTCTCTGAACTTGTAATTAAATATCGAGCAAATAAGAATTCAGCATAAGTTCTATGAATAAAATAATAATGCCTATCACCTCTAACGGACACGATTCCAAGCCTCAAAATATTCCCTGGCGGCTCAAGTTGCTTTGATTTTAAAATGTCTTCAATTTTGAATGATTTATTCGTACCAAATTTGAATAATTTACTTACATATTTAATAAAAATGTCTCTAATTGAACCATTTGATACACTTGATAATTTAGTATCCCTAAATAATTCATTGAATGCACATTTTTCAAGAAATTCAAAAAAACTTTGCTTTTCCTGTTCAATCCACTCGTCGCTAATAAGATTTGATGTATCGATTTTTGCTTTATCTTCAACATAAAGCCGGAATTGGTCTTCGAAAAAAGATTCATATAAATCATATCGATTGATCTTTTTGACAACAGTCAATACATCTGTTATACCCAAATTGAGTTTTTTGCAATATTTTGCAAATAAATAAAGCATTAATGGAGTTCTTAATATTTCATTATGTAATAAATATTCCCATTCTATTGCAAACTCATCAAAATTTTCTCTTTCAAAAGATTTTACCAAATACTTGATTATATCGCGGTTATCAAAGCCATCTAAATGAAAAGAATTTACATTAAAAGTTTCTTCCAATCTTTTTCGTAAATGAGGCCGAGTTGTAAGAAATACTTTTCTAATTTTATATTCCTCTAAAATCGATTGAATGAGAGGAATAACAACCCCTTCATATTTCGGGCTAATCTCATCAAATGCATCGAAAAAGATCACAATGCGATCACTTCTCTTTTGGATCCAATGTCGAAACAAAATCTTTTCTAATCCTGTTTTGAACATGCAGAGATCGATTAAATCTTCAAGAAGATCTTGACGTCGCTCTTGGAACATTCTCTGGAGTTGTTTTGTATGTGCATTTAAATCGATTTGTATCACCCATAATTCCTTATCTTCTCGGTGCAATTTTAATGCCAAATGCTTCATCACTTGAGATTTCCCCATGCCTGCGTCATTTGATATTAATACGAGTCTTGGGTATGGAATTTCTAGAATATTGCTCTCTCTTATTTCATGTTTAAAGTATAAATGACTCTTTAAATATGAATTTGAACCAAAGGTTTTTTTCAAATTTAGTCTAAAATCATCAAATTTGAATAAATGAATGTTTCGATTTTTATTTTTCTTTTCGTTTTGTAAGGAGAGAAATTTCTTTTTAGCTTCAATTTTGTTATTAAAATAATATACTCTTCTTCCTTCTTCTTTAATTATTTGCCTAAATTTTTTTAGTGTGTTCTCCTTGCTGATAGAATCAACATAATCTTCTAAATAAATAATAAACATATCTTCAGGATAATTAAGAAGATTAAGAAAGGCGAGATATAACTGAACTTTTCTCCATTTTATTTCTCTATGAAGATATTCTTTACAATTTTCAAAATAGTTTTGAGTGCCTCGAAAATTCCATTTATGTTGATATAAATTGGATATTGAACCAAAAGTTCGAATTAAATGGAGTGAGTCCTCTATTTTACAGACTAAATGGATATTTTTATTTTTATTTTCTTCTTTTAAATTTGAAAATTTTTCTAAAGCATCGACATAATCTTGAAAAACATAAATTCTATTTCTGTCAAATTGAAATAAATTGCCATAATGAAAAAGATATTCAGAATAGATAACAAAAATATCAGGAATATTGTCGTCTAAAATCAATTCGCGTTTAAAGGTTAGAAAATGACACTCGAATTTTCTTTGAATAAAAATCTTTTTACACTCTTCGATACAATTTCCAAATTGGATTTCTTCGGGATTCTCGATTAATTTTGAAAACGTTTCTGAATCGATTTTAGTTTTAATTTCTTCTTCATCAAATAAAAATTCCATTGGAATCGGGGAACCCAGAAATTGAATTTCTTTCTCTAATAAACTCTTTTGGGAAGCTTCCGAGAAATCTGCAAATGTTAACTTTTCATTTTTGCTTTTATCCAGCATACAACGTACATTAAAATAATCCATGATTTCAAATAACATTTCTTTAGAAATAATCAAAATAATTTTCCTTTCTTTTTCTTCAAATAAATTTTCAATAAAAGAAAGATTTTCACTGATATCTTCCAAGTTTAGAATTAAAATGGAATTTTTATCAGCTAAGAAGATAAGATCTGATAAAGAATTTGAATTGATAAACAAATATTTGTATTCTAATTCATTGATTGCGTCAAAAACTTTTAAACTCGCTATAAATGAAGATGAAGGTGTTAAAATTAAAATATTCTTTTGATTATTATCTAAAAACTCTCTAACGATGGGCATTTTTTGTTTAAATGTGATTTGATAATTCGCAAGTTGGCAGCAATAATCCTGACTAGATTTTGCAATGAAAAGAAAATTGATTTTCCTCTCAACAAGATCTAAAAAATTGTTTTGCTGAGTTAGCCATTTTGCATTTTGTGTTTTGAACCATTCTAAAACGATTCTGTGCAAATCACTCGCTGCTAAATCTGGATCTTGAAGTTTCAACTCTGAACCAATTTCTGTTCTAATTTGTTCAAAAAGTTCATCTTCTTTTGGCTGGCCAACTGCAAAAACTAACTGCTCAAAAAAATCCTTTAAATCTTGTTCAGAAATGGAATCTTGCTTTAATTTTGCAAATATTTTATTCCCTTCATCCATTTTGAGTTTAAAAGTTTTTCCTTTTGTCGTTAAAATGTTATCAAGAATATCAATTTTCGTCTCTTGTAATGATATTTTCAATTTTTCTAACGATTCTATATCGAAATCGATATTTGTGCAAATAATGAAATATTTCTTTGAACTTTGAGAGAATTCCTGGCAATTTTGAATTTGTAAATAAGATTTTAGATATTTCTTCAAATTGAAATCATCGTTTCCTATGCCTAATAAAGAATTTGCAAATATTTTCTTTTTACTTTCATTCTCACTAATTCTATGTTTTGCTTGTAGACAGATCAAAGTTTTTTGCGCCTCTTTGTTTTCAATTTCAAAGACAACGTCATCAAATTTCTCCGCCTCGTCAATTTCTGTTGCTAATCTAAAATTCAATTTTTGTTTGATTCCTCTTATAAGGAAAAGAATTAAAAGATTTATCTGATAGGTGAATCCATGAAAAACGTTCTTTGCTCCTTTTGTGGAATTGTAATTTGCATTGTTTTCTAGATCCATTCTTGATGATTGAATGATAATTATTCCTTGGATTCTTGCTCAGAATAGATGTCAGCTTCTTCTGACGAAGAAATTTTGCAGAATCTCAATAGAAGATCTGAAATTAAATAAATTTACTCTTTTCGATTGGCATAATTGTTTTCTACTTATTTTAAAAATCAATTAAAGCTTACCTCAAAATACAGACTAGGCGCCAATAAATAGATATCAGAATTGCTCGATATTTCGCAATCCAAAATCAACCTAAAAAGAGTTAAAAAAAAACATTTTTTTATCAAATATAAATTAATATAAACATTCTTTTATAAATGTATATATTTAATAGAGGGGTGGTCAACCCAAATGATTGTAATCTCATACACAGGTAGATATATTCTTGGTTAAATAAAAGATGTTAGTGTTAATTTTTCATATATATATTATACATACAGGGCCGGCGCAAGCTATTCTGCCGCCCTAGGCAAGATATTTTTTTTGCGCCCCCCCCCCCCCAAAACTTTAAAAATTTAATTTGCCGCCCCCTCCTTAAAATTTTCCCCGATCTCAAAAATTTTTCTGCGAAAATTTTTTTTTTTCGCGGAACCAAAATTTTTTTTTGTTTTTCCCTTTTTGCCGCCCTAGGCGGCCGCCTAGTTTGCCTAGTGGACGCGCCGCCACTGTATACATATATTTCTTTATTTCAGAGCATAAGAGGCTAACAAGTCTGCGCAGGGTCACTTGTTTCGGCGAAATAACGCCTTCATCAGGGCCACATTAACTGGAATACAATTATAAATTTACAATGATGTATCTTAAAAAATAACAGAATAATTAATTATACAATTTACCTCTTTACTAATTATGAAAAATTTAATTGGAACTTGCAAAATCTTGGTTATTACAAATAAGCAAAATCTTGGTTATTACAAATAAAATGATTGGATTATTATAAAATAGTTTTCTTTAACCTGTAAGATTAAACGTCAACATAATAAATTTGTATACATCAAAAGTGTCAATTTAATAATCATTAATATAATATCAAACCTGATAGGTGACTATATTCTTTTTATATAATGTAATTTACAATTTTTTAACGTTTTTCATATAAATTATTCTTTGTTTTATAGAAGTATTTTATGTCAAATCACTAGTTTAGCTAACTTCATTTTACAGTCACATTAACTCACCAGATGCCCACGGGGCGTGGTGTAGAGGTTAGCGTGCTAACCTCATATACCAAACGTCGCGGGTTCGGACCCCAGGCAGTCCGATGATTTTATTTAAGCCATCTGGATACCAGATGGCTTAAATAAAAATGCCTGGACCCTAATATATATAAATTCATAAATAACGGTTATCGTAAATGTCTTATATGGCCTGAGCTGCCGAAAAGACAGTGTGAATGTGTGTGTGAGTGTGAGTGTGAATGAGAAAAAAGTGTGTATGTTTTTTAAAAAAAAAAAAAAAACTCACCAGATTTTTAGAGTTAACATAGTAACGTTATTAATTTTTTAATTTATTACAGAGAATAAAATATATTAATTATGTTTATACTTAAGAAAATACATAATAATTAATAATTAATCCAATAGGGGGGCTGTGTCGTCGATAAATGATGATCTTGCTCTCTTGGAGGAATGGGGAAACCTCAATCAAGTAAAATTCAATTCCCAAAAAACCCAATGTTGTTTAATTTCTAGACAAAAAAATAGGATTTGCCCTCCCCTTATTTACAGCAATAATGGCCTCGAGTTCAAAGATTCATTTTCTGTTCTAGGAGTGACAGTTACATCTGATCTCTCCTGGAGCAACCACATCTCTTCTGTGGTTAAATCTACCGCAAGGAAATTGGGTTTCCTATTCAAAACGAAGCGTTACTTTTCCTCCCAACAACTCCTAATCCTCTATAAAGCCCAAATTCGGCCGTGTCTTGAATATTGTTCCCACCTTTGGCGAGGGGCGTCGAAAGACGCTCTCTCCTCCTTGGAAGCCATACAGAGGCGTGCAATTAGACTGATAGGTGATTCTACCCTTACTGCATCCCTACAGTCACTAGATCATAGAAGAAGAGTATCTTCACTATCTCTCTTCTACAGGTATTACCATGGCCAATGCTCTGCCGAATTAAAATCAATTATCCCACCCAATGCAACATATTCACGGAACACAAGAGAGGCATCTTCCCAGCATCCCTATGCTGTTCAGATCACGACTAACAGAACAAAACAATTTCATTCTTCCTTTGTCCCCATGACCTCCCGTGATTGGAACAAGCTCCCTGCGTCTATCTTCCCCAAAACCTACAATCTTCAGACTTTCAAGTCTAACCTCAACAGGCATCTTCTCAGTTCCCGCAGTTGAGTTTCCCCTTTATGCTTCTCCTTTTGTTTTTATTTTCTTCCTGGCTGCATGTGACTATTGGTCATTATAGGTCTTCGGACCTTATGCACCCATTCCAAAAAAAAAAAAAAAAAAAAAAAAAAAAAATAGAGCTATGTCAATCATCTAAGTTTGTTGGCGCGAACTTTTAAAACCTTAGAGTGGGAAAACTATTTTATAATAATCCAATCATTTTATTTGTAATAACCAAGATTTTGCAAGTTCCAATTAAATTTTACATAATTAGTGAAGAGGTAAATTGTATAATTAATTATTCTGTTATTTTTTAAGATACATCATTGTAAATTTATAATTGTATTCCAGTTAATGTGGCTCTGATGAAGGCGTTATTTCGCCGAAACAAGTGATCCTGCGCAGGCTTGTTAGCCTCTTATGCTCTGAAATAAAGAAATATATGTATAATATATATATACTAGACGCAAAGCCCCGCCTTCGGCGGGGCTTTACGCCTAGCCAGGGAGCTGCGCCCCCTGGACCCCCCCCCTTGCTCGCCTTCATTGAAAATTGTGGATTTCTATAAAACATATACATATATACATACCGGTACATACAAACATTTTTCCCAATTCATTTTTATATATATAGATTATTTAAACGGTTAATTATTCATGAACTTAAGATTTTTTGTGAATCATATCCTTTCCGGGACTCTCCCGATACTCCCGATACACAAACAAAAGATTTACACCCATATTTTAGAATTCAAAATGTAAATAAATAAAAAAAATCGTAAACATGGGTAAATATTTATATTTTGTTACCATGGCAACTATTTCTCCTAATTTTTATTTTTTTCTTATTTTAACGGTTAATTACTCATTAACTTATTGTTATTTGTGAAACAAAACCTGTCCGGGATTCTCACAAACATACACAGAAAATTTCATCATAATTGGTTCAGTCGTTTAGGAGGAGTTCAGTCACATACACACGTACAGAAGAATTATATATATAAAGATATAATATAATATATGAAAAATTAAAACTAACATCTTTTATTTAATCAAGAATATATCTACCTGTGTATGAGATTACCTTCTAGAAGACTGGTTCACACTAAAAATATTAACCCAACTGATTTTCAGGGCCGCTTAAATGAAGCCGCATATAAAATTAATATATCCTCATATTATATTTATATTTAGCCCCCCCCCCCCCTAAAAAGAACACTACCAAAGTTAGATATTGGTATACAACCTTATATTACGTATTTGTAATCTAATTCACGTTCGAGGGCACAGAAAAAGTTCCATGTTCCATTTAAAAAAATAAAGTTATCCATGATTGTAATTTTAATTGGCATAGCCATTTCCCCCAACACAAGAATGATTCCGGGTTACCCATCTGGACTACATTAGCGGCTCCTCACTATGCACCATCAGCAAACTTTAATAAAAGTGAACGTTTATAAACCCACAAACTTCCGTCCACTCACTATTGGCCCGCCCTGTACGGTAAGAGAAAGTAAAAATGTTAAAGAAATGATTTCAAATGATTGCCTAATCATGATGATGAATAGAAAGAGAAAATTCTTCTAATATAAAAGAAAGAGAACTCACCCTGAATTATATTCTTTGTTGTTTCTCATTCACAATAAAAGAGTGTAATGCTGCTAATCTAAGAGAGGAGCCAGCATTTATAGCGACTGATAATATTGAAATTAAATAAAACGCATTTATCTTGGTTTAAGCAAAGGGAAGTGACGAGATTAGCGATAACCTTCACAAACTGAACTGATAACACTGTGCGGCGAAATGAAACTTTTTTCCGGCCCCGAGATAATTCCTTGAGATTCTTAAGTAAAATGACCTCCTGAATCCAAATATGACCTCTGTTTTCGCCCTCCACGTACCGTTTTCGGGGGGTAGCCCCTACTTATTTCCACCCTTTTTAGTTAATTATAGGGCCACGAAAAAAATTTGGAGGGATGAAAAGAAATATTTTAGCCTTAACATTTCTTCAGAAGGTCTAGAGAAGTGAAAAGTTAAAAAACATTAACATTTGGATCCAAGGGGGGGATGTGGGGGGGGGGGGGGGGATTTTGTCCCTTTAAATGCAAAAAAATCATTAAAAATGATCGATTTTTTCTGATCTTTCCCAATTTTTTCACTGATTTTCTACATATTCCAGCTGACAGACCCACCTCACCCTTCCTTAAACATCCCTCAACTAAAAAAAAATATATAGGATAAAGCGGGTGGGGTGTGGGCGATTCCGAAGCCCTTGCAAGAAGATGGAAGATTCACAGCTCAGTTGGTCAAATTGGCAAATATGCGGCTAACTTTCATTTTTTTGGGCTGATCTTTACAAATTTCAAGTTAAATATACGGATTCTTCTATGTCCTTCAATATTTCCATATTTTATCTAAAGGGGTAGAAATAACTTCTTGAAAAAAATTATAATCTATGAAACATAAAGTTACAATTTTGTAAATAAATCAGAAAAAATATGATATTTATAAAAATCAAATTTATTTAAAGAAAAATCTATATGGGGTAGACTACCCTTTACTCAAGGGACATGTTTTTTATTTATTTTTTTATTTTTGAAAAAAACAAGTATTATTCTAAAGAGTAAAGGTAAAGAAAATATCTTTTAAATATAGAAAATATATTATTTAAAAGAAAAAAAAAACATTGTGACACGCAATGGGATTTTTCCAAAATAGCTAAAAGAGATTATCTCCAATATTCAAAAGGACTTTCTTTTTAAAATGATTTATAAATTGTCAATTCAATGTGACATTCTGACAGACATTTCATTCAATTCATTAAAATTCCCAAATCATGACGTCATCATGTCGTATCTAAGGTTGATGAATGGCCTCGCTCTCATTTATTTTGCACTGGCCAGATTAAAAGTTGTGTTTTTATCACGTCATAATTCAAATGATCATTTTTGTATTCATTTTCATTACGTAAATAGATCAAAAAATAAAACAAAACGACTGCTTTTAAAAGTCAACAAAATAGAGAACATGCGGGGGGGGGGGGGTTCTTTAAAAATAAACACGCACTTTTTTCAATAATTAAATAATATATTAATATATTGGGGTCCAGGCATTCTTATTTAAGCCCTTAGATATCCAAATAAAATCATCGGACTGCCTGGGGTCCGAACTTCTGGGCACTTCTTTTCGTTTGTATTTTTATTAGCTCTAACATGTTCTTTGGCCCCTGATGGTTTTCCCAATGCAGTTTTGACATTCTCTTTTATATACGCCCTTTGTCTTTTTTTTGTTTAAATTGTTATTGCCCAGAGTATTTTTATTGTAAAAAGCTGGCATGATATTTTGTTTTTAGTTATTCTCGGAGGCAATCCTCCTCTAGTTGTGAGCAAGGGCGGATCCAGAGGTGATTCTCGGGGGGGGGGGGTAATCTGGTGTGACTCGTCGCACAGCACACTATTTTTTTTTAATTTCGGTAATTTAAAAGCGCATTCTGTACTTGTTTGCCAAAATATAAATACACATCAAATTTTTAAGTATTAATTTTAAAAATTTTACATTAAAAATAAATTTTTTTGCGAAAAAAAGGTATTTTTTCGAATCTCGGAGGGGGTAATTACCCCCTTTACCCCCCCCCCCCCTTGTATCCGCCCTTGGTTGTGAGTTACCATTAGAGAGCGTCTTTCGACTTTTGTCAATTTTGAGACTTTTTTAGTGAACTCCACAGATCTCACAAAAAGAAACTTTTTTTGAGATTCTCAAAAACGACTTTTGCAATCATTTTGGCGCATTTTTGTCTCTTTTTGAAAAAAGCGACTTTTATGACCGACTTTTTACTTTCTCTTACCTCTATATATATGTGAATATATATAGGCCTAGAGAGAGAAAGTATTGGATTCATGTCAAAAATTCGATGTCGAGATTTTGATGGATCTTCACGTTTTGAGGTCCCCTGAATCCAAAAAAGTGGTTTTCGAGACATGGTCTGTCTGTCTGTCTGTGTGTCTGTCTGTCTGTGTGTCTGTCTGTGAACAAAATATCTCAAGAACGAAAAGAGCTAGGAAGTTGAAATTGTATATTTAAGTTAGGCACCCCCATGGGACGTGACACGAAGCTTTTGAACAAAATCGACCAAAAAGTACTAGTACTTTACTGATGCACTATTTCAGTTTTTTTTTCGATTTTCTCAAAATTTGCTCCAACGATTTTTTTTTAAATTCATATATCAACTATTTTTTAGTTGCTCTTTAAAATGTATATTCTCATTTTGTGATTGAAATCTTCTGAAGACCACTTTACTCTTGTTCTTCATAGGAAAGATAGAAACGGTTGCCATGGTAACGGAATTTAAATCTTTTTCTTTTTATTAGATTAAAAATCAATTATTATTTAAATTCCCATTTTTTTTTATTTTAATTCTGTCTTTGATTGTTTCCGGGAAAACATATATCACTCTCTCTCTCACTTGCAAACATTATCGCCTGTCTCTCCGCCTTCTCTCATAGGCCTAATGTTAATTTCCTATAGGGATTTGTATGTTAATTTCGATTCAAAAGGGGGTCCCCTTTGGAACTTTTTAGGCATTTAAAATTTTTTTTTCCAATTCTTATGAAATTTTGTATTTATTTACGAATCTATATTGTGTATAAAATGTCCAAATATGAGATTAAAATTTTGAAAAATAACCATAGTTTATTTGAAGCAGTCAACATTTAAAATGCAAGTTTGAAACTAAGGTGCTATCGGAAACTAAATATATCTCGACACAAAAAATCTGGTGTGACCAGCACGGTGCGCAACTTTCTCTTACCGAAGGGTAAGAGAAAGTTGTGTGCTGTGCGCCAGTCACACCAGATTTTTATTATTATAGGCAGCCTCGATATTGAATTTATTGCCTGACAAATTCCCTCTGACCATTTTTTTTAGCACTAAATTAGTCTCTAGATGTATCAAAAAAAAATCTCGTCTCCATCTTTTATTTCCCCCAAGGGTGAAATCTCTGCAGATTAAATTGCTTTATTAAAAAAAAAAAATATTTTACGACCAGGTGGAGAGAGAATAAAATTTCAGAGATTTTAAATAAAGCATCAATAAAATATATATTAATCAAAAGATGTGAAAATTCAAAAAAATAGGAGTTGAGAATGTTTTTCTTCAAGAGAAGGCCACATCGAATCTTTGGTCCACGAATACTGAGCCATTTTAAAATATTTTTATATGCAGTTTTTGTTAAAATGAATTAAATTCGTGAGCATTTCACTTAATAGAAGGCATTTTTTAAATGCTTTTATTTAACTTAAGGCCGTTTCACAAGTAAGGTTTTCAAGTTACATTGCATGCGATATGACGTCACTGCAAGCAGAGAGCCAGCAGAGTCATTCCACGTCAAATCGATACACTTTTTAACCTCACCATCTCAGATTTCTATGATATTTGGGTCATAGGTAGAGACTAAGAAAAAGCCCCAATTTCAACTTGATATCTCAACTCGTTTAAAAGATATGGCGCGTCAAAAATGGCAAAAAATCGACCTAACCACATCTATCTTGCTCTAAAATCTCTTAGAGATGAGATAGAGAGCTGAATGAGGTGTCATTTTACAGCTTTTTAGATGCCCTTTCCGATGATATACAATACAACTGGGGCGGTAATAAAAAAAAATTTTTAATTTCAAAATCAAAAATTTAAAGTAATTTTTCTCAAAAAGTACCCCTTCGAAAATTTTGAAAAAATTCTAAAATGGTCCTTGCTTAAAGGTTAAAAGATAATATAAGCCTCATCGAGGGATCATGATGGGATCATAGAGAAAAATTAATTAAAACAACCCTTGCGTTAGTTTTTTGTAATATTTGGGAAATATTATACAGGCTAACAGTGATTTTGGTACCGGGGATATTTTGAGCTGATCTCTGAGTAAAGGCGACGTCCTTTTTCCAAAAATGCCGTCAGTTTTGCTCGAATAGCTCTAGTTTTAGAGATATAGAGAATATAACGTTTTAAAAGAAATTCTGCTCTAAAGCGGCTCTCATTTTGAGTTTTCTAGATTTTTTTATGGTGTTAGCTCTTAAAAATATACAGGTAGCTAAGATACATAGAAATCTAAAGATTCAGCCCCATTGGAGGTGATTTAGTGGTGCAAAACACGGCTAAAAGAGTAAAAAAATCCAATTTTTCCAGTTTTTCTCAAATTTGGACAACCCTACAATTTTTTTAACTTCCCTGAGTGCAAAAATCGTATATGTAGGGGAGAGGGCGGGACATTGGGACAGTACAAATAAAATTAGCTGTGTATGGTTTGGCTTTCAATATTTTTGAGCATTTAATGTTATGATGTTGACACTGATTAATGCACTATCTATTGCCATAGGCTTAGCGCTTATTCACCAATAGATGAATTAGATTTTTGCAATTTTCCAAAAAATCCAAATTGTCCCAATGTACCTCTTGGGTGAGGTAGATTTGGACAGTGAAGAGGCAGATGTGGACAAAACCAATTTGTTTTGTTCTAAAAAAATAATTTGGTGAATAAAGGTGGCACAATCTAACACACTGGTTCCCAACCTTTTTTGGCCCATCGCCCCTTTCTGGAGGCTGTCTAACACCTATCGCCCCCCTTTTCATTTTCATTGTATGTCTAATTTTAATCTAAAGTGTAAATAATAATGCAGTTTTATTATTTTAAACAATTTTGTTACCGTAGATATCAGTAGCGTAGCCAGGATTTCTGCTTGGGGGGGGGGGGGCCCAAAAGTTTTATGAACCCCCCCCCCCCTTCTCCAAGATACTTAAAGTGGAGAAATTTTTTTTAGATAATATAATAATTATAAATAAAAAACAAAAAAAAAAATTTTTTTTCTTGAAATAAAAAATAATTTTAATACAAAATTCGTAAATATTAGAGATTTTTTCTATTATTTATAAGTTTTTTTGTTAGATTTTAGAATTTATGAGAGTTAATAAAATAATTATTTAAAAAAAAAAAATCATTAGGGAAAACAATAGGTTTTTTTTGTTTTGGAGAAGGCTTTGGGGGGAGGGCGGCCCCCCTGCCCCCCTTGAATACGCCACTGGTAGATATATAAAAACAGCCAACGCAGTTTTATCTGTTCACTCTTAACTGTTGTAGTAACTGTTGTACAGTAGCACCAAAAACACATGATTTGAAATTTTGTCGCTTAGGTGGTTTCTGAAATAAACGATTCACTTAAAAAAGAGAAAAAAAAAATACAAATTAAAATCAATTAGTAAGATTACAATATCAATCAATATATCAGGTCAGATATATTCCACAATCAGGACCGCAGACAGGGGAGGCAAGGGGGGGGGCTATATCTCCGGGCCCGGGCCCATTGAGCTCCCACCTTAAAATTCTAATAAAAAAATTTTCATGGTTAAAATTTCAATTAAAAAAAAAATCATTTTCTTGAATTTTTTTTTCCTCAGGGGGCCCGGGCCTTTTAATCTCAAATCAATCTTTTTCACGACTCAGGATAGCTAATAAAAATAAAATAAAAAAAAACTTTTTAAAAAAAATGCTTTTATTTAAATCGAACTAAAAAGCGATAAATAATTTAATTCAATTGTTCTTGTTAAAATTGTTGAATATTTATAACTTAAAATAAAAGCGTGGGGCGCTTCAAAGTTATTCCGAGGCTATAGACAATTCCTTAAGCTATTAATGAGCGCCCCACGCTTTTATTTTAATTTATAAATATTCAACAATTTTAACAAGAACAATTAAATTATTTATCTCTTTTTAGTTCGATTTAAATAAAAGCATTTTTTTAAAAAAGTTTTTTTTATTATATTTTTATTTTAAACTTTTTAGTCTTTTTTATTATTATAGAGTATTAAGGAAGCGTGAGGCATCAAATAAAGTACCACATTAGTTTGGTATATTTTGGTAAAACCCAACTGCTGATTAGCTTCATAAAAAATGACCCTTAAATATCAAATTTCCCACCTCTAGCTCATCGGAAAGTCTTTTGAAATTAGATTAATACGCGAGAGGTTTCAAATAAAGTACCACATTAGTTTGGTATATTTTGGTAAGTAGCCCCGGGGCCCGTCAAGTCTCTCTGCGGCCCTGTCCACAATTTAATATCTTAAATATTATATATAATTTCTTATTTATTAGTGTCCACATGTGCCTCTCGCTAGATGTCCCAATCTACCTCAATCATGTTTATAAACAAAATGAGGCTATACAAATAGCTAAAATAAACAATTACATCTGCATATGCCGACATTGTAAGAATAAACAAGTCCACTTATCTCTAATATTTCAACTGTCTTAATTCAAACGTTCATATGGAAAATAATCGACCTCAAACGATTTCCGATTTTTTTACAACGCAGGACAAATATGATGTAGCAACGTGTAACTAGCTATGGCGTAGCTTGACGCTGTTAAAATTTTTCTATAATAAAATGGGTACTAAATGCACCCTAATGATCAAAGAGTACAATCTAAATTTACATTTAGTAGCGCTAAAATTCGAATGTCCCAATGTGCCTCGTGTCCCAATGTCCCCCCCCCTCTCCCCTACGTTATTCTGTAATTCTTTAGCTTTCTAGAAATCATTCATTCGTGCAAATCGGTTAATTATTAACGATATTATAAACAAAATAGTTATGTCAGCTCTATCACTAGACCCAAGAACTTTTAAGCAAAACACCATCTTTATCATAAAATTTTCTTTTATTTGTTCTTGACTTAGTTAGATTAACTATTTTGTTTATAATTTAATCTGTTGACAAATTTTCGCAAGAGTTGTGTTTTTGCCTCTTAACGCCATCTCTTGGCAAAAACATGAAAACTCCAGAAGCCCCTTAAGGTTGTTCGGACATTAAAGCACTTGAGTAGATTAAAAGCTAATTTTTTAATATGTTATTAATCACTATCAAATACGTATAAAATAAAATTTTGAAGCAGATCTGACACAGGGTTATCGTGTAATTAATTTTTAAAAAATTGAAATTTAACATGTAGCCTATGGGGAATAACGACGAAACGCACACATATCGAATTATATAGGCATCTGTGCAAATGATACAAAAACAAAAAACTTACATTTTATTAATTCACTTCCGAGGAATACGTTAAAAATAAAATCAAAAGTTTCTGCCGACCGCTTTTAAAGATATTTTAACAAGAAAGTCAAAAAATTCTCCAAAATGACAGTCGCTAATATTTAAAAATAATGAATTCTCGACAGTCAGACCAGCCTGGCAACGTCGCATAGCATGTCTTATCTCTATGTCAGATACATTTTTTTTTTCAATTTTACAATATTTTTTCTCGCAAATCGTCCATTGTGTTTAAACTGATTTGCATTAAACATTGTAATATATTAAATAAAATAAAATTTAAGGCGTTTAAGATTTAAAATAGATAGTTGATGAATGCAATGTTGCCAGTTCTATATTACGTGAAAAACTACTCAAGTCGAAAGTCATTCATTTATTATTTTTGGTAATTAAATTATCAACTTAATCCAACTATAAACTATGATAGGTCACGACTAAATTATAATAAGGAATTTTGGCATTCAAATTTTTAATTTTATTTAAAAAAAAATTTAGATTCTATTATGACTTACGATGTACTATCCGAACAACCTTAATTCTATGTAACTACTGTGTGTTTGTAAATCGATCAGATTAGCATTATAAACGGCTATTGTTTGTAAAATGAATATAATAAAATATGATATTTTGAGTTTAATTGAAAGAAAAAAAAAGAGATATGAATTCATTTTTTCCAATCTCTTTATTGAGAGTGAATTTGAGAATAAATTGAACACGATATTGCTCTAAGGTTTTTATTTCTACCCCAACCCCTTTCTCCCAACACACACATAGAAAAAAAAGACTCAAATTCTTTTATGAAACTAGCAGATGTTTCTAAAATATTTTTCCATATGGTTTTTTTTTTGTTGACAAATCCTTCTTCCTCTTAACGAGAAATTCGATGTTCTCTTTTTTTTCTTGTTCTTCTCAATTTTGTTGCAACAAAAAGAGAAAGAGGAAAGTGTGATCCATCTTTTTTTTTTTTCTTTTTCTTTTAATAGATGATTTATCTTTAAAAAGATCGACTAATATGAAAATAAATCATATTTTGTTATTGCGTCAGCACAATGAAATCAGAAATGACTTTTATTGTTAGTGTGGAAGAAAAAAAAAAGCTGTTGGTGTCACAATTATTAATTTGTTATGTCTATTTCGGATACAAAAGGTTTTGAAAAATCTGAAGGAGTCGTAAGGGTTTCTGATAAGAATACTAGTTGCGCAGTCTGCTTTAGGCCGGCTATTCACGATCGCTCCAAATGGATATCATCCAGTTGGATTACATCCTAAAAATTACCCCCATTCACGGTCACTCCACGTCCAGTACGTGTTTCATCGAGTTTGCGTGCTTTTCTTATAACCTATTTTGCATTAATATGGATACAGATTGACTTTTATTGGCTTCTGTTGGGTTATTAACTTCTGCTGCGAAGGCTTGGTGTCGCTCTGGCTTGACGAAACTGGATTTTGGACTGATTGGATTACCAACTCATCCTATCACTCCACGTCATCCATTTGTTTTTCCCCACTCACGGTCAGTTTTTGGAGTGACATCGCTCCATTTGGACGGATGGAGCGATCGTGAATGGCCTGCTTTAGACCGCCTCACTTCCTTTATCTTCTTTATATACTAGAGTATATGAAGACCTGAAATTAATTTTGATTCAAGTGCCATTTTTTCAATTTTCAAGTTATAATCGGAAGTATATTCTGGTCCAAGTTCCAAACCTATGGGTATTAGATTAGATCATTGGCATCAAATTACTATTACGAGAAATAGAAACATTATTGATTTTAATTAACAACTTGGCAGAGTAAATTCTGTTAAGGATCTTGGTGTGATGTTAGATTCCAAGTTTATTTTTGACACTCACCAAGACATTATTGTAAAGAAGTCATTTTTATAAGAATAAATTTCAAGAGGAAGTTTACTCGCAGTTCCTTATGATGGATAAGCTAAGATTTGATTAAACCAAAGAAAAACACCAATTCTAATAGAGACGTTTCGGCGAAAATTTTATTTTGCCGAAACGTCTCTATTAGAATTGGTGTTTTTCTTTGGTCCAAAACCTCTTTGGCTGCATCCTCGCTACCCAACATTGAAAGAAGAGTAGACCATCTCTGCGGAGGAGTGGTTAGCACGTCTGACCTCTGCCGCGGAGACTTGGGTTCGATTCCCGACAAGAGAATTTCCTCTGGGGTTTGGTACGAGGTTCACCCAGGCTACGTGATTGAAATTGGGGAGCTATTTTGAATTACTCTCTCTGATCTAGAAAACCAAGATAAAGGTCGAGAGGTCCCGTTGTACTGATCATACAACACCTCAATACCGCATGAGCAGCGGCAACCGACTTGGTAGGCCTTGTCCTTTCAGGATGTTGAGCTGGAGGCTTGTTTTTGTTTTGTTTAGTAGATAACTTAAAACTTTCGATATTGGGGGTCATCATATTGTAACAAAATTATATTCTTTTATGACCATAGGTCGTAATCAGCGACTGAAACCCTTTAATAATTAAATACAATTTATTTAATTTAATCTCCTTGGCTGCTACGTCTCCTGTACCCATTTTAAATTCTAAATTTCTCTTAACTTCATTTGCAACTAAACTTTGAGTGGTTGTGTGGTGGTCACAGAGAAGTTTATCTATCCCTATTGCGTTAGACACGAAAGATTGATTTCCCGGTTTGTTTGTTGTCTATCTGTGTGCTTGTTCAAGACAAGAAGACAAAAGAGAGCGAGGGAGTTGAGCCTAATAGAGGCAGGCGAAAATTAATTCTTGAATGTCTTTGACATGTCACTAAGACTTTAAATTGCTTTCTTCTATAACACGCACGCCTACAACTAACAAGAAAAAAAATTCCTTTATCCAACAGCCGAGGGAATTTCCTGTTTGTTACAAAAATGAGAAAATTAAAATTTAATATACGTATTTAAATGGATAATTAATAGAATAAGAATTGTGAGATTTAACTTTAACTTTTTTCCTTTATATAAAGCAATCACTCAGGAAATACTTGAAGAAATTTTATGGGATTTTTTTTAATTTAAGGTGCGCGCCCCGAGGGTGCTGCCACAATTTTGAAGCTATCGACCTCAATTTTTTTTTTAATTAAAGCTAATTAAAATATCTACAACTTATAGAAGCCCTTTTTTGGATTTTCTAAAAAAATGAAATTTTTTATAGGTTAATTGCATTAAATAAAAGATATTTTAAAAAAATTCGGTCTATAAATTACGTATATATAATTAAATTAGTAATGATTGTGTTAAAGAATAATTAATTTTCTGCCTTTAATAAATTAGCTAGAACCTTTCAAATGCAATGCTTATTTCCCCATGGGCAGAACTAACGCCATCTCTTGCCGCCTAGAGTAACCAGCTTCTCAATCTGGTATTAACGGTTTTTTCGAGACTCGCACCCTAATGAGTGTATTAGTATGTCTAGAACTAAAAATTTTGAAGTGTCTGTGGCTATAGAATATTTAAGAGAATGCAAAGCCAAAGATTTTCGTCAACCGAAAAGACTGTGTGTGGGAAACAAGTGTGAGTGTTTAAAAAAAATACTTTCTTTTCTTTAATGATGTCTATGGAAAAATTGTTATTTGAAACATAAGACTTGTTTTTGGTAAAATTAAAAAATTTAATAATTTTTTTATAATGATGGCTTTTTAAGTTGCTAATTTCACTAATCTTTCCTTATACGTCAGATAGCTAATTATATGTGAAAAAAATCGTTTTTTTTTTTTTAAACTGAAATGGTTAAGCGTGTTATTTTGCTGTCTGTCGGAGTAGTTGACTAGGAGTGAAGCAATTGGCCTTAAAAGTATAAACGTTCTCTCTTTCAGCACTCTTGGCTAATTTTTTTCATTTTTTTTTTTTTTTATTCAAAACTGTTTTTGCCTTCTCTGTTGAGTGTAAGCAAGCAAGTCTTCTGCAATGCAATATTTGCCAAGTCAATATTGATCCTTTAAAATTACACTTGGGAACATTTTAAGCAACCGCCGCAGCAAAAATCCCAGGAATTTCTTACAAGAGACTTTATTATACTTATCAACGACGACGACGACGACGCCGAGGATATCCCCTTAGGTCATTAAGGTGGTGTCTTTCCAAACATCAACAACTCTTGAGAAATGTTAATTTCACGTCTCGGGTTGAACGACGGGAAAAACGATTTCCCTAGAAATAAAAAATAAATATCCTTTTTTACTTTCTGCTGATATCAAAAATGAATTAATTTTTAATAAATCTTTGAAATTTATTTAACAAGAGAGTAGTATGACGTCACGTCAAGTTGAGTTCTTTTTCTTGTTGTTATATGTAAATAAATTGTCTTTTTTTTATAATTAACAATCTGACGAGGGAGTAGAGCAGCAGCCATGCGGAAAAAATCCTCGGATGGGTGACTAGCATGTGGAACGTCCCCCGTTTGCCAAAACCCCAAATGACCTCAGTATATACTCAGTCAATATTCAGTAGCCGAAAAAGTATGCCTATAGACCAAATTTCATTTTTCCGGCTGTATTATGAAAATGCTTCTTTTCTTTTGTCTCAGGTAGATCTAAATGGAATTGTAAGAGAAGTCCAGGCCTCGGATATTCTGACATGTCCCTCCTCCAGGAATTAAGTAACCCAAGATCAAGAAATGGGAACTCCATAGCTCTTAGTAGTAAACATCAGATCTACATATCTACTCTAGTGGGTAAGGGCATAACGCTTAGGGCCTATGTGAATAAAAAGTCATAAGCAGATTAAACTATCAGCTTTAACAGATTTGTTGAATGTACACACGTAACTGCCAACTTGACAAGCATGCATGTGCAATCTTTTTGCACCAGCATGCACGAATTCCCTTCGGCACAAGCATGCTTGTGCAAGCAGCAGCTTATGCCGAAAATTAACCTACAAATGAGTTATTTATTGGAAGTTAACAAGAAATAATCACTTGCTTTAAACAGAGACACAATAAATATTAGTATTTAAATTGAAATTTTAAATGAACCAATATATATTAAATAAATATCAAATTTCAAGACGTCCATAAAATGCCGGAGAGTTTTTGCTTGCGCATGATTAAAATTCAATCGAACATCAAGCGGCTTGCACAATTAAAATGCTTGCGCAACAAACGCTACAGTTTGCTTGCACGTGCATGCTTGTCAAGTGTGCAGTTACGTGTCTAGCCGCCTTTAGTGAATTTCAATAAGTTTGTGTGTGATTTTTATCTTTTTTTTTTTGATATTATAAACAACAATATATATATATATAGGTGTGTATGTGCTTTTGTTGTTAGTGCAGTTGATGGTGATCTGGGACTTTCCCGTGGCCTTAAAAGGGGGTTTCAGAATGGAATTCCTAAAATAAAATATTTAAAGTTTCAAATAAAAAGTCATTTTCCTCTTTTTAGAGCATCTTAAATTCCTTATTTTTGTGACTTTATATGTATAAAAGATAATTTAATAACAAAATAGGATCAGAGAAAAAGCGATATAAATTTTGGTGCATCATTTCAGATTACATAAAAAAAAAAAAAAAAAATGTATAGAGAAAAAAAAAGATAAAAAGAAGAAGAGGGAAATATATTTTTATATGTTTAATAATAAAATAAAATATACTCTCCAGCACCTACGTAATAAATAAATATCTTCAAAGTTTTAAACCACGCGATTGAAGAAACAAACTTTTTTTTTGCTGATCGATATAAGAGGGGCTGAGCTTTAATACATACCGTTATATAGTATAGGGCCCTTGTTGAAAGTGGGTGCGACAGATAGCAAAGAATTTCTTCCGCATTTGCTGCAGACACAGCGATAAGCAAGCCAAGTAAATACCATCATAGGATTAACGCCCATCAAGAAGGAAAAAAAGTATTCACTAGAGCGGAAAATATCTCACGGGATAATTTCTTTCTTTCTTTTTTCCAAAAAGGAGAAGCAACAATTTAATAACAACAACTATAGATATATAGATATACATATCTCAGCCAAAAACATCGGAGATGCAAAAAGGGGCGCCTCGCATTATTTTTGCCCAGCGTCGAGGTGAAATCAAAAAAATGCGCCTCGCTTTTCTGATTTATATAAAAGCGAGGAAATATTTTCACTTAAATAAAACCCCTACAGAATTTTATTTGTTTCATATATCCTCGCTTTTATATAAATCAGAAAAGCGAGGCGCATTTTTTTGATTTCACCTCGACGCTGGGCAAAAATAATGCGAGGCGCCCCTTTTTGCATCTCCGATGTTTTTGGCTGAGATTTCACTTCTTTTTGTGAAATATTACATGAAAATATTATTTATTAATTTTTGTTTATTAAATATTAAGTTATCCCATGAATAGATCTTTTAATATGCATTCCAAACAGTAAAAATTAAATACATCGTTTGGTATCCATTCGAAATGATAAACATAGGATTTCACCAAATTTTATAAAATTTTAGGATTTTTATTTTTGTTATGTTGGTAGGATGTAAATACATCGTGTGGTATCTATTCGAAACGATAAACATAGGATTTCACCAAATTTTATAAAATTTTAGGATTTTTATTTTTGTTATGTTGGTAGAATGTAAATACATCGTTTGGTATCCATTCAAAACGATAAACATAGGATTTCCCTAAATTTTATAAAATTTTAGGTTTTTTATTTTTGTTATGTTGGTAGAATGTAAATACATCGTTTGGTATCCATTCAAAACGATAAACATAGGATTTCACCAAATTTTATAAAATTTTAGGTTTTTTATTTTTGTTATGTTGGTAGAATGTAAATACATCGTTTGGTATCCATTCGAAACGATAAACATAGGATTTCACCAAATTTTATAAAATTTTAGGTTTTTTATTTTTGTTATGTTGGTAGATTGTAAATACTTCGTTTGGTAATCATTCGAAACGATAAACATAGGATTTCACCAAATTTTATAAAATTTTAGGTTTTTTATTTTTGTTATGTTGGTAGAATGTAAATACATCGTTTGGTATCCATTCAAAACGATAAACATAGGATTTCCCTAAATTTTATAAAATTTTAGGTTTTTTATTTATTTTATGTTGGTAGCACTCCTTCTTATCACGTTAATCTATTTCTATCTGAATGGATCTATCTAAAAAATTTTTGTTCCATTAGGGATCAAAATTACTAATAATAATATATATGTTCCTAGATGACGTCATCAGGGAGCAAAATAGTTAGAATTGTCTTTTCGCCATGTTAAAGATAGGACAAATTTGAAATTTTGAATACCTCTCAAAAGTCACTTTTGATCCAAAATGAAATTTTACATCAAAGGTATCGGGTTTTTGATAGTATCTATTTGTATTTTAAATTTCATCCTAATCGGTCCAGCAGGGAAACCTGTAGCTTTGTCTAAAAATTTGAAAATTGAAGAAAAGAATGAAAAAAAAGAAAAAAAAAAAAAAAAAAAAAAAAAAAAGGAAAAATAAGAGACTAACTTTTGACCTTCCGAAATCGGCAAAATCTCAACTTTGACCCCCTGTCATTCTTTTTGGGACTGGAATTTTTTTTGAATTTGTGCTCAAAATAATCCTTATTTATTCTAGTTTAATATAAAAAAAATTTGGCT